>JAXIVD010001443.1:47500-55000 GCA_036785275.1 Cancer borealis | reverse complement strand
AAACAAATATCAGCTCAAAGTGGTCACATTCAGAAATTCCAGGAAAGGCGCTGCACATTCTGGTGACCACAAGGAGCAACATACCCGAAGTTGCAGTGCTTAAATAGGTTATCATAAATTATGGATTTATGATTTATAATGTTTTACCTTATAAATATTTAACTGAATGGAATAACCGAGTTCCTTTTGAAGTTTTCAGGATTTTGAAAGTTTATATACAAACAACCCAAGAATATTGATTCAGTTGATAAGTACATTTTCTTGGAGACAGATTATAGTACGTAGTGGAAAGTCCATATTCCATCAGTCTTCTCAAATAAGAAAAATATTATTTATGATAAGAATTAAAAGATTTGGTGCAATGCTTCTTTGTAATGTGGTTTAAGAGTTAACATATTACATATACATATAGTATGCATATATTTTTTATTTTGATAAATAATGAACCATTGAATATTCAGATTTGACTAAAAGGATAGACTGCCGCCCTCCTATGACTGTGTATAGTGCAGTGAGGACTTTGTTATTGGAGACTTTACTCTGAAGTAGATTCCCTCTTGGTGGTACAGCTGGCCACTCGGCTCAGACAGAGATGGCATAAGTAGTACCCAAAGTTGGGCATTAAAGTATAATCCCATTGCATATCATCAAACTTGTGTTATTTCACCAAACTGAGTTTTCATTTTAGTTCTTCATAAAAACCTTTGCATTGTTTAGTAATTTTTCTTTAAATTGTTCAGTAATAGAATTGCAAAATTTATAAAAGGAAATTCTTGAATTTAGCATAAATCATAATTTTTTAATGGATTTTGAAGCTTTTTTCCTTTTCATATTTTCTAAAAATAGTCATTGTTATGAGATTATTGTTAACTTCTAATAATTCGGTAGTTTATTGAAATTGTCAGATTATTGATATGGGTTTTAAAAATTGGAGTTATTTGATTATCATTATTGAAATCATCCTTTTATGTTATTGTTTCCCAACACTTGTATAGTACTACCAAACTGGCTGCCTTTGTCATTCTAAAATTATGTAAGTGTCATATTCCCCATTCATCGCCAGTGTACAGATAAAAGAAAATTTACTACAGAGAAAAATTTCCTACTGGAAGCAAACTGCGAGGTGAATAAAGACTTGGTTCATTGTCAGGATTTGAATCCCGGTGTAGCAAAAACACAAGGCATGAATGTTAGCAGTTGAGTTATGAATAATCCTTGATAGCCTAAGTGGAGTTTGTTGGCCATGCAATTTGTTACCAAAGCCCATCTCTGTCCTGAGCCAAGTTTCCAGGAATGCTTTAGAAATAAAAACCACATCAGAGGGACAGTTTTGAACACCAACATCCCTGGTTGCACTGTACACATTTTATTAGAGGATATTGCTTATCCTCTTTGTGGAGTCTGTATATATTGAGAGAATATCTAAAGTGTATTCTCACGTTGGCTTCCTCTAGTTCATGTTAAAGGAAACTACTCCAAAACATTTGCTTCACTTCGGTGAGTACAAAACCTGGGCTTCGACATGTGATATTCACCCGATCCGAAATTGCCAGTGACAGAGAGACCTCATTTACTGCTGCCATTATCATGTTGGCATGGATAGATGAATAAGTATACGATAAACAAAAGTGCTACATAACTTGTGGCATAACATAGCATAACAAATTAAATGTGGATTTTCTAACTGATGAAAATGTTAAATCAACTTGACATGGTTTGGAGAGCAGGTTAGATGAGTGTCTCCAAAGTCAGGCATAAGTATTCATTACTATTTCTATATCCTGTTTTTGATGTTTACATGATGTCCTTTTTCAAACCAAAGATGTATAGTTTAGAAATGAAGTTAAAAGTATTAAAGATTATGGTCATGCGTCAAGTGTTTCATAACCTTCAGTTTTATATGTTCTAATCCTCTCATTCTCCTTCCTCTGCTTTCTCACGTACTCTTGAGCTTTATTCTGATATTTTACTGGAGGTCATCCTCTTGCACATGTTGCCTCTACCACACTCATATACACTCTTTGCCAATTCACTTTTTGGCATCCTATATATGGTGCAGTGGTTAGCATGTTTAACTACGAATTCGCTGGCCCGAGTTCGATCCCGGACAAAGGCAGGCGGCGCACAGCTCACCCAGCTGTTGGGTACCAAGGGAAACCTGGGTAAGGTAAACTGTGGAAAGTCGGATGTCACAGTGGCCCTGTGTCCGGGCATAACGGATTAATTTCCACCACAGGCTCAAAAGCCTATGTGACGGGAGATGAGCGCCCACAGCTACGCGTAGCTATTGCGTTAATATTTGTAAAGTGAAAACCTCATGGAGCATATGGTCTAGGATACATGTTCCATGTACTTTGAAGTCCACATTCTTTGGCCTTTTAAGTAGAGAATCATATATTCTAAAGATGTTGGTCTGTGAAATACAAAATGCACATTTTGAATATCATCATTTTCATAGAAAATGACTGAACGATTTTATTATGAGTAAGTTACAAAATCATATTCAAACTTATTAAGTGACTCCACAAGAATGTTTGATCAACAATAAGCAAATAAGCACACTACATGTTCTGGTCAGAATTGTGAAGGGCTTACTTGATCACAGTATTATACTAAGGTCTGCCAAGTGTACAGTTACCTATCCACACATTCTGATGACCATAGATCATTTCACATGATGCAGCATTGTTGTCAAATGTCTTCTCTGCAACCTTTAACTCTGGATTTATTGCCACCTGAAAATGTGAAGTAAATGACTTTTTATTACTTCCATACATATCATAGAAACTAGAAGAATGACTTAAACCTAAGTAAATTGTGAGTAAGTAAACCTGATCAAAAGAATGATCACTAACCAACACAGGATTAAAGGAAAATTGCATGCATATGTCAATATGCATATACATAGTCTATGGCATATATTATATAGAAAGTTAAGATTATGTAATAATGATGCAGTACTTGATCCTATTGGAAAGAAATGTTTGATAGATGTATAGTTGTAGTAATGATATATGATAACATAATTTCAGATATACATTAGTCTTCTGTGTAGATATTTGAAGCGTCGACTTCTAAACCTTATTAAAACATATTCATGGCAGCACATACATATCATGTTAGAATAAGAAGATGGTTATTGTATCTTAAAGTTTATCTCAGGATCATGTCCCTAAATTTATTGAATTTTTGTTATCAGTAAACCTTTAGGTCCCAATCATTCTACCTGTGTGGTTACATACTGTGAGAAACTATATACTTTTTCTATAATGTAAACAGAATATGACTTACCTTGAATGTATATGTGCCTGGCTTGAGATCAGAGATATCAACCCACTGGCAGTCAATATTGTAAGCGTAGGTGTCAGTGCAGCCAGGACTGATACCTTGGTCACCAAAATTGGCACACTTGAACACAGGTTCCACATCTGGCAGACAGTTGTTGTCCTCGAGACAAAAAGAAGCTTTATGCCCTTCTGCTACTCGGTTTCCTTGAGCATCAATGATGTCATAATGAGCAAACACTTCCATGCTATGATAGTGCCTGCAAGAATAATGGTCTTGAGTGTGCATGTTGTAATTTTGGCTTATTGATTTATTATAATGATTACTGTCATTATTTATTTGTATATTTTTACATATTCACTAATTGCCTTTTCAGGCCTCGAGGTTGCATTAGGCAGGTGTTGTATTATTTAAAAATCATTTTACAATAAAACCTTTTTTCATTTTAAAATTCTAGCTCTCCAAAAGCTTTATATGTATAGAAAGGAAAAATTTACGATTCTTCAAATGAAAAGCTAAAGATAAATGTCAGAGGTAATCCCTCCTAAGAAACCTTCACTCATAGTGCAAACAACATGGTAAACTTTAAGTTATAACTCATACTGTGCCTTACAAATGAAAGGTAAACAGATTATGCAGTTTAATCATCACATTCTTTGCAAAATAGATGTTGTACCCTGATTCATCATCATCATTATCATTTTGAAAGACTCCATACATGCTGATTGACTTACATATGACAGGCATGCCACTCCCAGTACTGTTTGGGCAGGTTAGGCCTAAAAGCTGCGTCTCCTTGGTTGAATATCCTGGCAGTGAAACGCAGCAGCCGTCGAGTATTTAGGTGCCACCCATAGCCACTCTTCTGTGAAGGTTGATGAGCAAAATGATATACAAGTCATAATGTGCTTTTAGTTATGACAAAAAATTATTGCTTTGATTCATTGATGTACGAAGCTTTTCTTATATTGTGCAGACCATTCTGACAAGAATTATGTATATACTTTTAATGGAAACTATTTTCTGAAAATCAGGAAAAATTCGCAAATCAAGTAAATGTATGTAGTACAAATTCTACTTATGACTGGTCATTAGAAATAATCAACAACACTGAGTCTTACCTCCACCTCTGCTGTTGAGGTAGCCAGGCAGTTTTCTTCCATAGCACATTGCAAGAAGAAGAGCTGTTTGTCCTCCAAACGAGCTGACCGAGCCAACTCCATATGGTCTGGCACCAAATCTGCCATTTCTTTTGTCAAAGAAAAGTTGATTATCAGGAAATGCATCTTAGGTGTTGTAAAATAAGTGTGATAATTTCATATATCCTGATAATTTATTATACTGATAACAGTCCTCTTTAATATAATTAACATCCCTTGATTAATATCATCCCAGCAAGAATGTAGAAAAAAATGGAATAACTAGATCTGAATCCTTTGTACTCTTACAATATTGGACGAAATATCACATTTTGTCAGTGATATGAAGCATCATATATATATATATATATATATATATATATATATATATATATATATATATATATATATATATATATATATATATATATATATATATACTGTAAGAATAGGATACTAGGGTTACAAACCAAAAGGGTCAATGATAATTATGAACTTACTCTTAACACAGGTGACTCCAGCAACGTTACCATCAAATAATGGATCAGGGCAGAACACATCCCCCACTGCATCATGGAGACACTGTTCTAACTTTTTCTCATTCCCAGTACACTTCATGCCGCTGATAACGATGTCTGATTTATTTCCTCCAAAGAAGCCTGTTTGTGAAGATATTTTAGTAATACAGGAAACAAATGATTTATTGATAATACAGGTTATCTAGTAACAAATTTTTGGGCATATTCCGTATGTAGCTTGTAAAGGGAGCTTCACTTTCTCATCCCCTTATAACCATTCCCTACAACAACAATATGATTTCCTATGTCTTAATTATTTCTACAAATTTTCAATGGAAGCCTCACCATCTTTATTAGTTACAGTTCGAATTTCTCCCTTTACGGAATTCCATATGCATTCGGCCGCCTCTGCTTACTGTTGTGTGAATTGGTAATAACTACATAAATGTGCGTGTATTCGTCGCTCCTGTCATGAGTTTATGTATTAACAATTACAATTTATAACCGCACACTTAACTGGTACTTTAAAGTCTTGATACACTATACTGTACGTACGTACATGGTGAAACAGTTGCGTAACATTCCAGAAACAATGTTACACCACAATTGTATTTAGGTGTGTAAAGGGTGAGTGTGGCAGACTGACATCGAGGCTAACAATGGCATGATAATATGTTAAAATAGAAAGAATATCAATCTTATGTTATTCATTTATAAATATTGCCAAGTAGGATTTTTATGGAATGTTTGTTTATTCTTACCTGTGGACGTAATACCTTGGGCATAACCGAGGCCCAACTGGCGGCACACCACCATACCCTCCAGCAAGGACCAGCCATCCCCACATAACAACCCCCACTCGTCTGACCCTGTCAGCCTCACTTCCACCCGACCCTCCTCGTCTGTCCGCCCACCGCGTAAACGTAACTTTACCTTTCCTTCTATTGCGTGCTGAAATAGATAAATTATCCATAATTATATATATATATATATATATATATATATATATATATATATATATATATATATATATATATATATTCTTAAACTATGGTACAGCGTACAAAACTTCAATTTGAGTAAGAAAAATAGAATTACGGCAATTAGATCTCCTATGACCCACTTTGATTTCGAACGGACATAAATATGCTCTCTCTCTCTCTCTCTCTCTCTCTCTCTCTCTCTCTCTCTCTCTCTCTCTCTCTCTCTCTCTCTCTCTCTCTCTCTCTCTCTCTCTCTCTCTCTCTCTCTTTATATATATGTATATATATATATATATATATATATATATATATATATATATATATATATATATATATATATATATATATATATATATATATATATGTATTTTTTTTTTCAACGAGTTGGGGGAAAACTAGACTTTTCTAAACATAAGAAAAAATTTCATAATCTGAATCCACCCACCACAATTGAAGTAATCATTGCTCCCATCAGTGCATGAAAAAAAATAATGAGCATGTCTTACTGTTAATACGGTTTTATTTGTAATAATTGGCTGATCTCTAGGCGGCAGAGTGGGCACTGCAGTGGTCGAAGCAAAGTGACTTTTGCAAACCACTCCTGCTGCTTCATCCCTCTCACAGTCATGGATGCCCCACCCGTCAAACTTGCACTGCGTCAGGTTCTTCTCAGTCCCCATGCAAAACATGTTATCCATCCAGAATCTGTCTGTTGGAGATTAAAAGGAAGAGTTGATGAATCGGATGCAGCAGAACACTTGCCGCAATAATTCCATAGTACATGAATTACAAGAAGTGATTATAAAGTGTGGACGGAGGAGTCGTATGTTTTTAGTTATTGAATAGAGTTTTGTCTAGAACATCAAAGTCACCGAAATCATCCATACAGAGGTTATTATGCCTAGTGAGCACTTGAAAATAATAACTTAGCTGATATGAAAGGGAAACATCAAAAGTAGTTGGCAGGATTAATGGAATGGGTTAGAAATGTAAATGTTTAATGTTTGTGTCTACAACTATTTAGGAGGATATTTCCTTGACTGATTGATTGTACGTGGGTTGGCCTTCTAGAGTATGTCAAGTTCGTTGTGTTATACATCATCCTAGGAAATCATGAGACACTAACCTCTAGCATGCCCGTAGACTCCACTGAAAGTAACTTTTTCTAAGGCAGGGAAACCCAGAGCCTTGCATACCATTTCTCCCTCGCGTTCATCCCACTCGTCGTCACAAATGTTACCCCAGCGGCCCTCGTGGAAGACTTGCACGTTTCCTGTAAAGAAGCAAGTGTTAGAAAAAAATATATACCAAAACTTAAATATGAAATTATAATAAGAAAAGAGATATCTCACCTAGTAGAACGTCATACCCGATACCTGCATACAAAATTATATAAACGTTGTCAGCTCGTCCCCAGCTTTTTCTTATTTACTAGAAATGTAAGATATGTATTTCCTAAGGCAACACAGATACCATCCACACTTCAATAAATTTAATAAATTGATTAATTCCTCTCCAGATTCTTTTAGCCTCATGACCTTTGCGTCCCTCTCTACCGTCATCCTCTGTTCATTA
>JAXIVD010001443.1:17500-42500 GCA_036785275.1 Cancer borealis | reverse complement strand
TGTTTACACTCGAGTGCTTCACTGGACAGTGTACAGCGTGATAGTCGGCTCACGTTCTGCTGTGCCAGGCTTGGTGGCACTGAGTCGGTGACCGGCAGGCTGAGTGCCAGTGTCCGTCGGACACCTGACCCCTCAGCCGCCCTTCTGCCCAGTGGAAAGTGTCGTACCGGAGCAACACGTAGTTTACGCTTTCGCGTACATAATGGGCTCAAGAGTGCTGAATTGCAGTGCCAGGAATCTCGGCACAGCATTGTGAATGACTACCAATGTACAGCCGTGTGTTGATGAGTTGATGGAGGATTTTACACATTTTCTTCACGGTTACGAAATTGACCCCAAGGATGTGACCGATGTGAGGGTAGGAGTGTGGGTTTAATGGTGGTGCCAGGGATTGTCAACAGTCGCCATGACCCTAGTTCATTCCTGCACGTGCTTTCTCTCTCTCTTTCTCTCTCTCTCTCTCTCTCTCTCTCTCTCTCTCTCTCTCTCTCTCTCTCTCTCTCTCTCTCTCTCTCTCTCTCTCTCTCTCTCTCTCTCTCTCTCTCTCTCTCTCTCTCTCATGTTCGTCACTTGGATTTCTGGGGCAGATCGAAATAAGATTGCACGAAGAATTAGGTCGCTACCCTCCTTACCGCTGCTGAACCCAATCCTTGCAGCAGGACGACAAAACGCTGCACGAGATAAGGACTGGCAGCTGAGGAGGTTACTGTGTTTTTAAGACAGGCGACAGAAAAAAATATTTAACGAATACAGGTCGCGTGTCTTAAAAACCTCTGTGACTGAAAAGCAAGAGTGAAAATATAAACTAACGAGACACAATTAAATCATAATTCCCAACCTTGAAACTTGATAACAAATAACCGTATCTTGGTCGCCCACTAGAATATCATGTCATGTAATAAGGAAGAGTCATGCAAAGTAAAGGGAGGTGAGTGTCGCAAGGAATTCGCATCAGTGACTCGGTAGTGAATTTATAGGAGAAGGGTCACTCCTAATAGGTCGAGTATAAATTGGCACTATTTGATCTAGCCTGATGGAGGACACACTATTTCTTTTAATCTGTGACAGCTTAACAGATCGAAGGATGACGTAGAGACTGACTGGCCGAGTGACTTACTGAATAACTAACTAATGAATTGACTTACTAATTGAATAGCTGACTAACTGGCTGTTTAGTTAACTCACTGACTAACTAATTATAACTAACTCACTAACTGATTAACCAACTAACTAACTAACTAACTAATTAACTAACTAACTTATTTGTTAACTAACTAAACTACCAACTAATTAACTAAATTACCAATTAACTAACTAAGTAACCAAACGACTGACCTACTGACTGATTGACTAATCAACTAACTAACGAATCAACGAACAAATTGTTTGAGAGAGAGAGAGAGAGAGAGAGAGAGAGAGAGAGAGAGAGAGAGAGAGAGAGAGAGAGAGAGAGAGAGAGAGAGAGAGAGAGAGAGAGAGAGAGAGAGAGAGAGAGAGAGAGAGAGAGAGAGAGAGAGAGAGAGAGAGAGAGAGAGAGAGAGAGAGAGAGAGAGAGAGAGAGAGAGAGAGAGAGAGAGAACAACTAAAGTACCATTAATGATAATATAGAAGTAGAATCGAAGCCCTTTTGTTCACTCTCATTTTCTTTTGTGGTGGTGAAGAAGAGATATGAGTGGTAGGCGACTGGCAGGTACAGAGGAGCTATCCCTCCACTCACTGATAGCGATAGAATACCAGTTCAGCTGATGGGCAGATTATAGAGTCAGTGATAACGATATGAACCATCTTCAATTTCACCCTAGTTAACAAATGCCGTGTTGCGAGAAGGAAGCAAGCACACGCACAAGGCTTAGTTCCGTGCACCATGTAGCTTTAGATAGAGATCACTACCTTTAAAAAATATATAAAGGTGTTTATTGAGAATTTCTATATTTAAGTGTTGGTGAAAGTGTGAAGAACAGCAGCCTTAAGGGAAAACAATGTGCCAGCTATTAAAGAAGGTTTGGCCCGAAGTGTGAGAGGATCGTGCGTGTGTGTTCGGTTCGTATTCTGCAAAACGAGGGAGTGTTGCTGCAGCATCCTGCATGCCTCTTTGATGGGCTCACTGTCATACCTCTATACACTCCTGTTGCTTGCTCTCTTATCATGGACAGATCAGCATCAGAAGGGAATAGTAGTAGTAGTAATATTAATAGTACTAAGTAATAGTAATAGTAATAGTGCGTAGTAATAGTAATAGTACCTAGTAATATTGGGGGGGATGAGTGTTGTGTCGTTAGTGATTAGGTTAGTAGTTGATGTTGATTGATGGTGATGATGATTCTTGCATAAACCAATAATAAGTTTAACATAGAGTCGTCTGGCAGAGGTGTGACGCCCCCTCTAAATGACGCCATGCATGTTGTCACGTAATCCCATTCCTGACTGTCCTGTCACTCCTGTGTCCTATTAAACATGGAGGGGCAGCAGTACTGTAGCCTTTCTCTCCTACCGACCCAGCAGAGAGTTACGCATGAATGTGTCGCACTGAAGAAAAAATAGGTCCAAACACACTACATTCACTTTCGGTGCACTAGTGAATAGCTGGGAAGTGACGTAAAGGCTATGGTGAGAAGCTCTAATGTTTGCACCAGACAACTGGATCGCCGCGCCGCCCCTTCCCTCAGCGGGGACACCACGGTCACGGCTCATTGCTGTAGATGTCACGGGTAATTGGATACTCGGCAGAGGTATTGTTTTACGCCAGGGAAATCTATATTGGATCATTTACACGAACTGAGCCCGATTAAACACTAGAGGTGATATAATTGCTTAAACGAGTGAGCCTACGTCATTGTGAATGCTGTAGGATTGGGGCGAGGAGGAGCGAGGCGTGGCGTTGTGTGGGAGGCGAGGTCATCAGGCCAGGGTCGAGTGCCATAGTCACTGCCACTTCTCGTGTGTCGCCCTCTTACACTTGTCGTTACATCATCATTATAATGTGAAAACTCTTACGTTTATTTAGTTAGAATTTTTTCCTCGTGTGGAGATAAATATAGTTCCTTAAAACTAACACTAAAACTGGATATTAGTAGATTTGGAGACACGACAGTGCGAGCATAGCTCTTTTTCTGTATGTTACAAACAGGTAAACACACACACACACACACACACACACACATACACATACATTGTTCAGGCAGGTCGCTTGATTAAAGGATTTTACACTGACGGAGCGGTTACTGTTCCCCTTGAGCCAAAGTGACTACATTAGTACAAAAGAAATATCTGTCAATTTAAAATGTTATATTTTTATTTAATTATACATACATGTTGTTATTAACTAAATCATATAGCATAATCTATTTTTTACAGGTCTTGGCTACACAGTCCTCAGAGTGATAACAGGAGAAATCAAATGTGTTCTTCCTCCAAAACCACCTGTGTTCATGCGTCTTGAACTCATTCCACTCCATCAGAAAAAAAAGAAAGTTAAGTGAGAGATGAAGATAAAAAATATGCTAACACAATTCTCTCAAAGTAATGTTTATGTTTAAAAACTTATGCCATTTCAAAGATTTTAAGAATACAAGACAATTTTGTTCAGCTTTATGTACTAATATTTGTACAATAAACCAAAGCATTCACCACAGGAAGAGATAAACTCGAGACAGATCTGATCCTAATGCTTCAAGAATATAGTCTAAATATTCTAATAGTAAAGGAAGTTGGGTAAGATATAGTTTTTTCTCAATATTAAGGCTTTATTATAGAAAATCAACCCTACATTCCATGGGAAAAATGGATACAATCTGTCATAGAGAAAGTTTGGACCACTTGAATTTAGTAAAGCAATTGAAAGTATTTTACTTGAAAGTGCAAGTTGTTAGACGGGCAAGTGAAGCATCAGATGCACTTACACAACTTTGCTCTCACATAGATTTGCTACAACAAATAACTTCCCAAGACAATTTGGCCCTAGAACTCTCAAAATTCTGTCAGTCATTACAGTCTAATACAAATTTGGCTACTTGTTTCCTAATTCAGTTTATGAATTATATAGCATCAACCATAGACTTGGAAAAGAACTTCGATGCAATTAAAGAAGCTATTCGTTATTTACTACCTTGTATTCATGTTGCATTGAAGAGTCAACCTAAAAAACAAGCCTTAAATGAGATTTTTAAAAATGACCTTTTTCTTAACTTGTACAAATGTATAATAAACACCTTTAAGAGAGAAACCCTGTACCAGGAAGATTCAACTGCAGATATGCTGAAATATCAAATTGATGAAGACAGAACAGTTAAGGCACACATAGTAAGAATGAATCAAGGAGACTCTAAAAGGCTATTTAAAGAGACTTATGGTGACAATGGCAACATTGCAAGTCTTTACCTTATTTATGTGTGGCAGATCTATATGATTTATGAGATAAGAGAAAGGGGATCTGTACAGTCCTCTATATACAGCCTCACACAAATCATGGAGAAATCTGGGAAATATGTAATGGTTGTATCTGACAAAGATCTGAAGAAAATGGCATTGACTGATCCCTTCTCACCAGCTGGAAAATACCACAAAATCTTAACACAAAATGACAAAATATCAGCCCGTCATCCAATACCAGACCTAGACTTTGAATGGACAGACTTTCGGATCGGTGTTCTATATCCCAATGGAGTGGTGTTCCTTGCCAACTCTGCATCATGGAAGGACCACCTCAAGAATATTTCCACTGCCATTGAGAGTCTGGAGGTGAAAAGGTTCTTAAGATTCTCACCTGCACTTGGTTCAACCTTTGCTTTGCCACTAAGGGTGAGATCCATTGTTATGTAAGCAGTTTCATAAAGTGATTAAAAGTAGTTTCATAATGTGATGGAATGTTTATTACAAACACTCAAGACTTTGGAACATAGTGACTATTAATCAATCCATTTCCTTTACTTAATTTGCTGATTTGTATTTTCCTATTCCACTTTGAAAACCATCTTACATGTGTGGGAAAAGGCAATGTGTATGAAACGTCCCCTAAGACAAGACATTTTAATGAATATATATTTTCTAAACAGGCTGGTGCAAGCATTCACAAGAAAATAGAGAATGTGAGTTTCCTCCGTGTTCGAGTGGTGAGAGTGACACAGTCTGTTTGCCAAGTGTATGGGGTAGACACAGGTAGTTTACATGAGTGCAGAGTCAAGGACTTGGTGCTCTTACCAGCTTCCATCATAAACCTGTCTCCCTGTGGACGACTGGCAAGGCTCCCTGGTCAGATACTTATATTTTTTTTATCCAATTGAATATAATGTGTGTCTTCCTATTGATCATGAATTTATGATTTTTCACGAAAACATGATACCATAAAATTCTTGTTTTTTCTCTTATATTTCATGATCAAAGCTTTGAAACGTACTTAGAATTATGTTAGTTATTTATATGGTCCACTGCATCCATTGCATACTTATGCATTGTTATATATTGCATTATAAGCAGGTACAGTATATATGGTAATACGTACTTATACATAGATACTTATGTACTTATATTATTGCCATCCTTATTATCTTTTTGATATGTTATGTTTACTTGAATCAGCCTTTGGCACCTGATGGCAGCTCACAAAGAAGCACAATTACATGCAACTCGTCTTGATGTGGTTAAGCCTTCATTAAGAGAAAGATAAGAATAGCTGTGGGAAGAGCCTGTTAATGTTTTCAATGCCTATTTTTGAATTTTAATATATTGTGTCTTGAAAACAGTTGTGCCATCACCAGTTTCGTCATCAGTGACTCCTGCATTGGACCTTATGGCAGCATTAGCCCAGCACACTCACTTGGCCCTGAGCCTCTCACCAGAACACATCCGGTAAGTGAGCTGCAATATTGATTAAGTCACTTCAATTTTAATTCAGTGTAGTCAATATTAAACGGGAAACTCAAAAGGTTAGTCTGATTTTCTTAGTAGAGCTTACCTTTACCCTGTTATCCCTTTAGGGGGATAACAGTGTGATATGTATATATGTATAGATAGATAGATGTTATTATTATTATTATTGTTATTATTATTATTATTATTATTATTATTATTATTATTATTATTATTATCATCATCATTATTATTTGTTTTATAATAATTTAGTGTGTGTATTGTTTATTTATTTATTTTTTATAGTTTACTTATTTATTTGTGGATTTATTTTTCAAGTCTGACCAGTCTTTGGCTCCAAGTACCAGAACTGAACCTGCCAACCTTGCATTTCTTAAAGGCATTGCAACACCTACCTGCCAGTGATCATTTCTTGCCTATCATTACATCTGTGGCTGTAGGTATGTTTTCTAAAGAACACTGTGGTACTTTATTGAATTTACTAAAAGAAATTAAAGATGAAAATGAAAAAATCTTTAAATTAAATCAATGAGGGACATCGTCTCCTATGTGCATGAGTGACAATGGAAATCATCTGCTTATTATGCAATATTCATAATGTATATATATATATATATATATATATATATATATATATATATATATATATATATATATATATATATATATATATATATATATATACCCTACAAAGATAGGTTAAAACGTCTTAATCTCCACTCCCTAGAGAGAAGGAGGGCAAGAGGGGATATGATTGAGGATTTTAAATGGGTAAAAGGAATTAATAAGGGAAACATTGATAAAGTTTTAGAAATTAGTAGTCAGGATAGGACACGTGGAAACGGTTACAAGCTAGATTCAGGTCAGACCTAGATAGATATTGGTTCATTAACACAATGGTGAACGATTGGAATAAGCTGGGTAGACACGTAGTAAGTGCTGAGTCAATAGGTAGCTTTAAAAGACGGTTGGATCAGAGTATGGATAGGGATGACAGGTGGGATGGCTAAACATTAGATTATTCCAAGGGTGGGAGACAAGGAACTGCTTCGTGTAGGTCATCAACTGGCCTCTTGCAGTCTCCTCATTTCTTCTGTTCTTATGTTCTTAAGAGAGAGAGAGAGTTTATCTAATTTACTTATATGTATGCCTTGTTGTATGCTTGGTTCAAACTCATTTCGTCCTGTATCCATATTTACTTTTATTCAAGTTTTATCCTTAGATGTTCCTTGCTCATCCCACCTCAGTGTCCAACTCATTCCAAGTGTCAATATATTTACTGCGTGTATGTTTTTATATTTTGATGTTCTACTTTTGCTTTGCAGACCATCTACTGAGACTGACAGAGGAGGGCCAGCCAAGCCAGGAAGCTATCACACTTATCTCCATTCTGACTCTGGCAATGCATAAATCTTCAAAAATTTCTCTCATGTTAGCCAAAAGAGGATTATTTACAGGTATGTTCAGCCCTTTGGCGGGGCTGTAAGAATATTATCATTATATTCTCGGATTGTAAAAGGGGACAAAAATGGACGGAGCAAGGGGTCTGAGAAGCCCTTCCTCTGTGTTCTCTCTTTCAAAAACACAAGGTGCAAAGAGGAACGGGAGAGTAATATGTCCCTGAACCCTAAATGCCTTGTCTTGGCTGCACCCTTTTAATGTAAGATTGATGCATTTTTATGTTACACTACGTGGGAATTTTCATTGTTAAGACCCATATTAGGTATTGAGGTATATCATTATGTACTCCTTATGAGAATTCAGTTATAAAAACCTTCCTGTTTTATCACAGTCCTGTCCCCAAGTGCCAACCCTTAAAAATTTGTTAAAAGCTAATTTATCTTTCAGCAATGTGTGAAGCAGCCCTTACATGGAGGTGTGAAGAACCATGGGAATGTATCAAGGCTTTGTTAGGCAAAAAACAATTCATAAGGCAATTCCTTGGTCACTCCACTAATGCAGCACATCTTGCTACTCCAATGAAGTGAGAAAACTCTTCTTAAAAGCTGCTTTGTTACGTTTAATTGCTCCTCAGCATCATCTGTTAATGACATAACTCATTCATAGCCTTTATTAACTGGTACCCATTGCCATATTACTATTTTCTTCAATTGCCTCTTTGAAGTGAGCAGTTGCTGCCTCATGAACTCACTATATCCTTAAAACTAGTACATTCATATTTATCGCCTTTACCTTTATACAAAGGAACCACACATGCACTCGTCCGATCAACTGGTGACATACGGGTCACAAAACACACATTCAACATCTTACTATCCACTCAATCATAACACTAGTCCCGCCACTTGTCAAACATTCTACAACACACCCATCAAAACCTGCAGCTTTCATTGCTTTGCTCTCCTTTACCGCCCTCTTGTACTTCCTCTTTCGTGATTTGTGTGTTATTCAACCTTCATAACAGCTTCACTCCATTTTCCCTTCCAAGTGCAACAACTTCAGCCTTTCTATCTTCCTCTACATTTAATATTCCTTTAATATACTCAACTCATGTCTCCTTAACTGCTTCCTTTTCAATCAACATTGTACCGGCCTCTGTCTTCACCTTTTCTTCATTTAAGAACATAAGAACATAAGAAATGGGGAGACTGCAAGAGGCCAGTTAAATGACCTATACGAGGCAACTCCTTGTCCCCCACCCTTGGAATAATCCAATATTTAGCCATCCCACCTGTTATCCCTATCCATACTCTGCTCCAACCGTCTTTTAAAGCTACCTATTGACTGCTAGTGCTGGCACAGAATCGTATGCTCATATCAAGTGGGAACTAGTGAAGTAGGCGCAGACCAGTAGGGCTCATACTGCAACTGTTGTTCCCTTTCAGAAATATGAAGCAACTTCAGCATTGCCAAACCAGATCCCCAGACAACCTTGACACCTCTCCAACTGTGATGCAGATGGCAAACCTCACAACTCCAAATTATAACTGGGATTTGATAATGCGAACCACTTTCACCGTCCCCCAGCTGGTCACAAAGCAGTGTCCTGGCAAGTGGTGCTCCAACATGGATGAAGTCTTGACCAGTAATAAAAGTAAGATAAAATAATATGAGTTTTAATTTCAGAAAGCTTAATTGTGAATTTGAGAAAATGTTTTTTATGGTTCAATCAAGTAAAGATTAATAGTAGATCCTCATTTAATTTCATATTTTCTTTGTAGTCATAATTAATGGTTATCTTATTCATTAAACACTGGTGTAGTTTATGATCCACCTATCATAGTGCATAGTGGCTGCATCCATTAATTATAAATCAAATTTCGTAAGGAAATGTGTTGTAGTAACACTAGATCCAAGTTGTTCCATTCATTGAAGAAAAAAAAATGAATTACCTATTTACTAAGTAGATTACATTTTCATCCAGTGAAACACCATCAGTGTTATAAGTAGAGCCCGGATGTTTAGGCAAAATGCCATAAATTGCCTTTTTTGCCTTTTTTGAATGATTGTGAGTGATAATGTCTATATAACTAGATATAAGTCTATTGTGCCTTTTTTGCATATATTTTGCATATATTTATACAAAGTAACAACACTTCAGACACTAGATAAAAGTTTCGGAACACCACAATGAATCCTTATTGTCAATAAGAATTCATTAAGGTGTTCGGAAACTTTCAATGCTTCAATAACTGAGTGAAGCTTTGACCTTGACAACACTGGTTATCATTGATAACACACACAGAACCGCTAATACACCTTCCCCTCCAACACCCCAAAACACCCTAACACACCCCAACATACCCAAACACACCCTCTTCCCCCCCAAACATACCCCAACACACCCAAACATACCTAAACACACCCAAACACACCCCCTCCCCCCCAAATACCCCCAAAACACACACCCTCCCCCCAAAAAAACACACCCCAATACACCCCTTTCTCCCACAAACACACCCAAACACCCCCAAAACACACCATCTTTCCCTGAGTAAATGCCTTTTTTGATGCCTATTTAGACGATTTATTTTGCCTTTTTGCCTGCCTATTTTAGAGTTTTTTAGTGCCTAAACATCCGGCCTCTAGTTATAAGAATGAAAAGTAGATTAGAATTATTGTGTACTTTATTTGTTCAATATAACTAGTCATATTTGGCTCAACTTTGAAACATCATGGACTATTCCCTTTCTAATAATATATTATATTCCACTTATGAATTTGCCTCTTTAATACACATTCTTTTCATTGTATATCTTAAATTGGTAAGGCTTCTTATATCTATTTTTTTGAAGAGCTTGTAATAATTGAGGTATTTTTTTGTTCTAGGTATCCTTCAAAGAGGTCATTTCTTGGGTGTGAAGACTGACCTTACTCACCACATCATACAAGAAAGGAATGTTCTCAGCATCTGCTCTGATACCTTACTGGAGGTGAGTGTATAAACCCAGAACTCTTTTATGCTCTTCATTTACTCTGATGTCAAATAGGAACATTTTCCCAATCCCTCATATTCATAAAATTCTCCTGGAACTCTTAAGATGCCCTGTCTTTTGTAGCCCCTTTTGAGGGTGATATAAGCCATATATATATGGCTTATATCAGCCTCAAAAGGGGCTACAAAAGATAAGGCATCTTCAATTCCATCTCTTCAATTCATGTCCCTTTACCACATCTGCTTTCTCTTGGGAACAGTCAATTAATTTGTTTCAATTTTGTGCTCTTTTAGCCGCATGTCCTGCCCATTTCTCCCCCTGCTGCTTTATTATTTCTAGTGTCCTTATTTTCACTTCATTTGCTATTTGAATTAAAGTAACTCATTCTGCTACTTTATACTTTGTCACATACCTATACTATTCATTATCCTCAGATTATTTTGGGAATGCTGAACACACATCTTGGAGGCAAGATCTACATTGGGCTAAACCAGTTTGGAGTGGTAGAAGGAGTCAAGATGATCAGAGACCAGCAAGATTGCTTTCTGCTTGGTAATGAGTTACTGGAATTGCTTTCCTAGATACTGTAGTTCCACTCCTTTTCTCGGGTGGTGGAGAGCGTAGAGAAAGGTAGTCTTCTTGCACCTCGCTAACTCATCCATCTTGGGTGTTCTGACAACCCCAAACACCTCTCTTGTGTAACAATAGTGGTACATTCAGTAAGGCCAGCTGGTGTGTGATTGGACAGGAAAAGTCCACTGAGGTGTTCTTGCACCCTCTTTAATGCTTAAACCTCTATGGTCTTTCTTGATCTTTCCCTTCATCTTTCAGCTTCCACTTGAATTGCAAACAGCGTTGTCTAGCATAGTATAGTGTTCTGATGTTGTAGGACTACCTAGAGGGAGTGGCCATGATAGAATAGTAATCCATATTAAACTACTTTGGCAAAGTCTTAAGTCATAATTTACTAAATTTCTAAATATTTGTGTCATGTAGCATCAAGTGTTTATGTAACATTCTAATATTGCATTGTTCTTCAGGTTTTTGCAAGGTTGTGACATCAGACATCTTGCCAAGCCTGCTGCCCTGTGACTCAGTAGTTCACTTTGTACCAGTGGTGCAGCATGATGCAGCTTCTCTTGAACCAGAATTTCCTTATTTTTTAATTATTCTAACAGTAAGTTAGTCTGTTAGGGTTATAATGTAATCTTGTGTACGAATCCTAAAAGATGCATGGTCCAAAAGAGAATTACTATTTTTCTGGATACCTTATATCTAATTATATTAATATTTCAGGTAAAGCCAGAGCCACAACAAATGTACTTTCCTAGAGATCATCCAAAAAAGCTTTACACGAGAGATGGAGGTGTTACCCTCACACTACATGGATCACGGCAGGCTGAATTGCTCTCTAAATCTCAAATTTGGGCACAGGAGTTAGAGCAACAAGTAAAAGAAGAAAAACAAGCAATGTTACAATTAGCTTTAAGCAGAAGTCATCAGTATTAACGTAAGTAAGCATCAAATGTTTGATGAAGCTTCATCAGTTTTCTATACAATATTCCATTTTTTCCTTTTGCCTCTTGATCATTGCGTAGACTATTTCTGATCTCTTGTGACAAGGGAACATACATATGCACACACAATGTCTTGGGTTAGGAAAATTTCACTTTAGAGCAATATTTATATTTATATTTATTTTTTTTAGTCTTTCATATCTGTAGCCTTAGTCTGTTTTTATAAATACACACACACACACACACACACATATGCATTTTAAGTGCAATGAATATAACACTTGTATAAACATGGCCCAGATTGGGTCAGTGAAAATTTCTTGGCTATTTACAAGATTCAAAGTGATGCGTGGCTTTAGTCATAATACTAAGGTAAAGTGGGAGCACACGCTGTAGCTGCACGTTGCTGCGGGCGCTCATCTCCTGTCGCATCTGCCTTTGAGCCTGTGGTGGAAATTAATCTGTTACCCCGGGACACAGGGCCACTGTGACATCCGAGTTTCCACAGATACCTATTAATCGACCAACACATTTGGGAGAATGAACAGCTGGATGAACTGTGAGCCAATTGCCCTCATCCGGGATCTAACTTGGGCCAGCGGGTTCATAGTCAGACGTGCTAACCACTGCACCACTGAGGTCATAATACTGCTTGATATTAACTAGTATCGTCATCAACTGTCAACTTCTTTCCCTCCTCTTTGGTGAAATAGTCCCTGAGAGCATCAACAGCACGGCGGCGATGAGAGATTCCATTCTTTGTAGTACTCTTCATCTCTGCATAGGTTTCATCGTAACCTGCAAAATCCAATTTGCTTGTGACCTGCATATACTTTCATATTACTTATACTGACCTCAAACTTACCTCTATTTTGATTTTTTTTAAATGCATAATGTACATGTATGAAGTTTTGAAATTTGTTCATTAATAATCAAAAATACGTGTCAGAGGAAACAGAGCCCCCAACAACCATACTGACAATCACTCGCCATTACCTAGTACTGTTTTCTATTCACTGTTAAACTCAGATAGTTGCATTTCATGGATACACAAGATCAAATATAGATATCAATCACGGTACAGAATAAAGGTTGGTTTGACTTTTCTGCTAGTAAAGATCCATTACAGCATGATGTCTCAGTATAGACATACCTGTAGGCAGAAAACATGGGTCCCATCCAAAGTTGTTATCACCACGAGGTTCAACAATTGTACCCGCAGTTCTACCATGGAAGAGAAGCACCTCCTCCTTGGGGTCCCCAGAAGAATATGCAAATGTGCATACTGCTTCAGCTGACTGTAAATAAAATTGTGATCATTATTATTCAGCTCAAAATATTATACTTCAAATAAAAACCTCTCATTCAATACCAATAAATCAATGTACCATATTTTGTGGTGTATTAAATGCACCTCAATTTTCAAGGCTATCTTCAGGCAAAATAAAATATCTAATTCAAATTAAATAAAGGTCTCCTAACAGAACACTGTTCTACAGTCATTTTGTATAATAATGCATTATCTTCAGCCTATCAGGAAAAGAAAACAGGCCTAAGAAAGTGTATGGCCCGGCAAACATTGTAATGCAGGACATGGTAGGGCAGAGCAGGATTTTGTATAGTTATTTCAAATGTAGATCTGCACATTGGGATGCAGGGCAGCACAGGATAGACTCTCGAATAAACAGGTGTTGGGGAAGATGTGTTTTGAGGAAGCAAGAGTAAGGCCAACCACACAATGCGACGCAAGGCACGGCAGCGCAGGATTCTGTATCTAGTTATTTCCAATGGGAATACATTATTGATTGAAATTTAATTGCTGCAAAAATTACAAGTCTGTGTTCCAATGTTTAGACTCTTACATGAAATAATTAGATACATAATCCTATGCTATCCAGCCCTGCATCGCAATGTGCACCGGGCCTAAAGGTTGATCATGTTAGTTCATAATCCTTTCTATATAAGGTATGCTATGCCTAGGGAGGCATAACATTTTTTACCTTCAGCATATAAGACGCTGGGTGGTTTCGAGGCCTGTTTTTTTCTGGTGGGAGGAGGAAAGCGTGTTTGAAAATATTTTAAAAATATGGTATACATAGAACTGTCAATTATTTGACCCTGTGATGGGGATAGCTAGAATACTACCATGTGGGGCGAATTTAAGTTATCAGCTCTTCCAATCTACCAGAGAGAGAGAGATACTGCAAAATAAATCAAATCAGCATTATTATACCAAAGGAGTTTTGTCACTCACCTTATCCTCAAAACCTGCTAGCATTTTATGAAGACCTGCAGGCTTCAACTTTTCCAAAAACCACTTGATATAAGGACCTGAAAAAATAATGTACACATTAAACATTTAACTGATACGACAGAAAAATATGAATATTCTGCTATACTAATAAAGGTTACTTTGCCAACAACAAATTCAATACATTTTATGTAAGATGGCATAAAAAGACATTTAAAAAAAAAAGCAATAAGAGACATTTATTGTTTCTTCCTTGTTTAGTGGAAAGTACTTCATCCTTAAAGGGTTCTAAGCTTAATGATCCTGTCCATGTTAGTTGTGTTTTCTAATCCTACTTGACTACTTGTCTTTGTGATAATTTCTCACGACAGATTTGGCTCATAGAATACTATTTCTACTGAAATCAATTTAGCCATCCATCCATCAAAAACAATAGTATAGTAGAAAACAGAAGTCCACAAAGCAATGCAAGATCAATGACAACCAAGAAAATGGAAGAAAGCAAAAATATCTATCAATATCATCATTATAAACCTGTTTCTCATACGGATTGGATAGCTGACAAGAAACCATGAGCACTACCTGATTGCTTATATGGATGAACAAGAAGGAAAAGGTAAAATGCTTACAATCACAGCAAACCTACCTGGTGGCAACTATTTCTTAATAGGAAGGCAAGGGAGAAACGCATTACCATTTAAGAATCAGAACCCCTTGGGCTCAGTACAAAGAATTGTTGACCAACACAAAAATACAACTTACCTGGCAGACCGCCCAGAGCATTAAAACAGAGACATGTGTCCTCCACAATGACAGGACCCTTGATCAGTTCTACCGCTGCCTCACACTTCTTCCGGCTCACGTCATCTGCTTCCCCCTGGTACTCTGGCAGGTCAATTTTTTTGTTCACTAATCTGTAATGTGAGAATCTTTAAAAGTCTATCCATCCTTACTTTCCAGTGTCTTTTATTCATTACATAAAATCAATTTCATTTGAGTGAAATATACGACAGGGGTCCTCCAATTCACTTTGTTCCCAAAAAAATCCTCAACCGATTTCCTTTTAGATTATGCTCACCTACTATAAAAGAACAAGGCATTTTTGTTCTTCAGTGGTAGCAATATACTGCTACAAAAAGCAACTGACAGTGTTGCCCATACACGTGCTAAGTTATTTTCCCTCAATACATCATGGTCAGATCATAACACAGTTGTAATGTAATACTGTAGTGTATATGCAGTTATTCAGATTGCCTGATATATAACATTTAGTACAAAATATTCACAGCTAATTAATATTCAAAGTTAATCCTTAGAGAAACAGCTATACCACAAAGTGCTAAATAAAGCCTCCTGCAGTTAATAAAAAATTATAAAAGAATTACCTGAAGGGAAACGAGTCTCCTAGAATGGCCCTGACTTCCTCCAGCTTCTTGGCATTTCCAGTAACAAATACAAGAGCTCTTGTAGCCATGGTATTCTGAAACACAAGTTTTACATAAATTCATACACAAGTTAATAAATTTAACTATAATTTTGAAAGACTCCATACATACTTGTAAATGTAATGTCATAGCATTTCAGTTGTCTTAATATCTAACTATAGTTTTTGACTCATCGTTCCCTCCGGAAACGTCCCAGAAGGGGATGGCCACAGCAGAAGAACCTCCACCTCTCTATCCAAACATTCCCTCCTTGCTTGTTCAAGCAACACTACCACTACACCCATCACACTCCATTGATAGAACAACTCATTTTCTTGACATTGGGATGTTCTTGTTCTTTTGGGGAATTTGCTTTGGCCGTGTAGGCTGTGGTGCCACGGTGCCACAGCCTCTAGTGTCCCAAAAGTGCAGGTTACAGATGAATCGGTGAATCAGATCCTATTGAGTTGACTTGTCCTTTGAAGGAAAGTCCTGGTGTGTTTGAGTACTTTGAAGGCCAGGGCAGGGTTTTGAGAGTTCAGTTATTGTTGGTCTGCGGAGGTGGAGAGATGACAGTAAGTGGAGGAATGCCATGTGGTGGCGACTGGCGAGGACACTGTAGTAGGAGGTGTTCTGGGGTGTGTGGTTGTGTAGGGCACCAAAGGCAGTGGGGATCATCAGTCATGCCCAGCTTGTATAGGTGCGAGCTTAGGCGGCTGTAGCCAATTCGTAGTCTGACATTAGGATGTTTCAAACCGTACTTACTATTATGGTGTCGGTTGATGATGATGATTCCAGCCTGATGATCAGACGAGATCTTAATCTTGATGCCAAAGTTGAGTTGCCAGCTGAGTTGCGGCCTTTGCAGCGGTGTCTATTTAGTATTTACATTGTTTTATATTCTGCGACAGGATATAATAGAGCAATAATAGTCTATTGCTCTATTATTTTCCTGTCTCTTGTTTTCCACATTTTGTACAGTATTTTTTCCGTTCAATACGGTTTGTATAGGAATTATCCAATGGTTTCTTCACTATTTTCTGCATATAGTTATTGTAACTCATGTTCTTAATTATTTCACTGTGGTAGTCTGAGCAATATAATAGGAAATGTTCCAGGTTCCAGGTCTTTGTTAATTCTACATGTTACGTACTCTGTGTTTTCATGTCTGTCATTTTTGGTTATTCAGTGGTAAGCAAATTGTTTTAATAATAATAATAATAATAATAATAATAATAATAATAATAATAATAATAATAATAATAATAATAATAATAGTGTTAATAATAATATTATTATTAATAATAATAATAATAATAATAATAATAATAATAATAATAATAATAATAATAATAATAACTATTATTATTAGTATTATTGTTTTATTTCACCCGAAGGCAAAAGCAACACGAACAGACGAAGTACAAAAGAGTGACAACTAAATACAGTATAGGATTATTAAAGATGGCTGGTTGTCATAGATGGTGTCTTCTTCACTGTGTTTCTTCCATGTTTTATAAATCTTAAGTGTTGCTTCGCTATTGACTTTCTCCTTCCAGAATCTTGTGTCCCAGGGTTTTATTTTGTGTGTGATTGTTTCTGTGGTTATAGTTTCAAATTTCTGGCTACCTATTTCTAGTGTGTCCCTATATTCCTTAGTTATTTTGTCTTATTTTGATATTGACATGTTATACATTGTAAAACTTATTTGAGTAATATAGTTCATTGTCGCAATTTCTTATACTTCGGTAATATAACAATTATCCTTCCATAATCCTACTTTTTATTAATGAGGTTTCCACATTTCCCTAATATATTTTCTGCAGTTTTTTGTATATATATATATATATATATATATATATATATATATATATATATATATATATATATATATATATGTATATATATATATATATATATATATATATATATATATATATATATATATATATATACATATACATGTGTGTGTGTGTGTGTGTGTGTGTGTGTGAGAGAGAGAGAGAGAGAGAGAGAGAGAGAGAGAGAGAGAGAGAGAGAGAGAGAGAGAGAGAGAGAGAGAGAGAGAGAGAGAGAGAGAGAGAGAGAGAGAGAGAGAGAGAGAGAGAGAGACAAAAAAATATGCAGAAAGTTTCATAACAATAAACATATTAACAGAACATGAGTAACAATGTTAGTCATGAACCTTTTTCAGTCAGTATTCCATAACTTTATCTTATCTCACTCAGGTGACCCAAGTGATAAGCTACGTACACATACCAGTGTAAGTACCAGGTACTCAGAGACATAGGCTTTTCCTGTGGCTACAGTGCCTCAGGCCTCTCTGTATCCCAACGCTGCAAAACTACACCATTGCGTGTCGCTCAAATACCGGTGAAGCTTAAGAGGTTTAAGAGGTGCACGTGAGTGAGCACGGCTGCCAGCTGATGGGGTGTGGGCGGTGTCTTATCAGTGCCTTGAAAGTAACAGGTGCAATACTACGCTTTATCTCGAATCCTTCACCACTTTGACGCTTCACGAGATGGGTTGGTCTGCGACGGTGTTTTTAAAGGAGGTTAGGTGAAAATAAGTATGGTTTAGAGTACAGTTATGGGTGGTGTCAGCTGGTGGCTACGGCTCCCTTACCCGCCGCCAGAGGGACTCCCAGCACTGAGCTGAGTGAGCTCCAGGAGTCGCAACACGCGTAATCAATAAACTTTAAAGTAAACAAGAAACGTACGTATTTTTTCATGTTATTGAGAGAGAATGTTTCACGAATACGTTGAAGTTACAAACGCAAGCGTTACGTTAGAGGTAGTAGCAACTCTGGTGTTAATTGAAGTATTTTATTAACTCTCACTGCGGCCAGCCCTCACACCCACTGGCTTATCAACAACAGTGAAGATAGAACGGTGGCGGCGGACACCGCTCTGCCTCACCTTACGTCAAAATATGCAATATTGTGTGTAGCACCAATCGGTTTATTTAAAAACAGTGTGTATATAGTGTTCACATCTAGTCTTGCATGGAAACTAGCTCGCTGCATGGGCCAGTGAAGCGTGTGGTGATAAGTTTTTACTCAGGAAGTGTTATATCTCTCAGCAACGGATGTTTTGTGTGATAAAAAGGTCTACGGTTGTGTCATGGCTGCGACGCAAGGATATATTAGTGGGCAGGAAATCCCATTAGATGATCTCCCCTCTTGGAAAAGAGAACTGATACTTCGTAAAAGGGCCAATGCAAGAATACACGGAGCAATGGGCTTGCCTGTTCCTACACCGATGGCGGGTAGGGGACGAGGCTCGCTGAGTGGCCCATCATCGTCTACACCATGCTCACCGAGTGGCCCACAGGAGGCTACATGCTCGCTGAGTGGCGCTGGACCCCCCCTCCCCAGCGCCAACACAACAACGGCAGTCAGTTCTCGTGCTGTGAGTGTGCGGGGTGTTGTGCGCTCCGAGGATGTGTGGAAAGACCGAAAGTATGTTGTAGCAAGTGATCCTCCCATTACCACTGTAAACACCACCATGCACCATAAGGGCCTGCACGACGAGGGCCCGCGGGTCACCTCGCCTGCGTATTCCTCCATCAGTGGCACTTATTCCGCCGAGGACGAGGAGTTGCGGTATGGCCCGGGTATCGTGTCCAAGCTCAAGAACCGGTACATGAGCCTTGCCATGAGGGAGAGTCGCTCTAGACCCTCCCTTCGCAGGTTCAGCTCCTTGGAGGACCTGTTGGACAGTGAACCACGGGGCACGATATCCACTAAACCCCGTGCTGCCCCTGACGCGGCTCCGAACCACCGGCGGGAGGTAATGCGACGAGCTCGTTCCGTGGACTCCCTCAGCAGCAGGTTGGCCGAGGACCCGAGGCGGGTTCGTACACCCGCCATGGCCAAGAGTAAATCTGCTTCAAGTCGCCTCCAGTCTAGTCTGAATCCTCTCGGAAAGGAAGACGTTATCATCATTGAGACAAGCAAGAGTCTCGCTGCTCGGGAACCCCAGACAGTCAACGGCGCGGCTCCCCGTCCTATGGAGCTCTCTCGCTCTCGCCAGCTGTCCTCCTCCAGTGTGGGCGAGGAAGAAGACCTGCCGCCCCAAGACACTGTACGTCACGTCAAAAAAATATTCGAGCACTCGAGCAGCAGACCTCCGCGGGGCACGGCGGCTCGGATCGCTGCCCACAAGGCGGCACAGTCCTCTAAGTCTAACGGCGTGGCTCCGGCCTCCAAGCCCGCCCTCAAGGCCAAGCCCGCAGTGGTGCCCCCCCGCAAGGTGACACCCCCCTCCGGCCCCTCCCATTCCGTCACTATAGAGGAAGCGAAGATTTCTCTGAAGAAGGTCACGCAGGTGGTGCGGCCAACCCCCAGATCAACACTAAGTGTAAGGGCAGCAGCCCTGAACGGCGATGACACGGCTGGCAGTGTTAGTGGGCAGAAGGCTGTGGGCAAGGAGAGGGTGCGGCTCGGCCTGACCCCCGTCACCTCCTCAGTCACTGCTCCTATGATGAACGGTGACCCCGCGCCCAGGCAAGCACAGGGCGAAAGTTGCAGTGCAGGCGAGGTGGAAGAAGGGGTGAGGAGGATATCCAGCACCGCTGTCTCAAATATCAGGAGTGAGAGTCATTCTCAGGAATTTAACTTTACTGATCATGCTGTGAGCTCCCCAGCAGTCCCCAAGCCAGCCTCCCCGACCCCCTCTCCGCTGCCAGCCTCCCCGATAGCTTCCCACAGGGTGCCCTTACATTCCCCCATAAGTAGCAAAGTTGAGAGGGTTGACGAGAGTGATCGTGTTCACCTAGAAAACCTGAAGAACGTGGAAAAGTCTCGGTCGCCGCCCGTGGATGTTCACACCGCCCCTGTCCTGCCTCCCAAGGTAGAGTCGCCTCCAAAGTCCTCACAGAACGCTGTCAAGCAGGGCAAAGTGGAGACTGGCGTCCCAGATTCCAAAAGGGAGGGAAAAGTCTCTCCCAAGAAAGGTTTTACTAGGAAAGTGGAACCCAAATTAGAGGTGCGATCGGTGGGGGAGACGAAGCCCGCCAAGCCCAGTCCGCCCCCCACCGAGGAGCTGATGAGGGAGGTGGGCAGAGGCGGGTTGGTTGAGGCTTTTAACAAAACGCCAGCTGGTGGCAGTCCGGGAAGCGTCCTAAATCCTAGCAAGCCATCAGCCAAGCGGGACCGTTGGCACCAGCAGGAGAATAACACGCTGGTGTTTAACTTCACCACCAGCAAAAAGGAGACACCGGACTACATCGAGAATGACGGCGTTGATCTGTCTAGGAGACGTCCAGAGGTAAGTGGGAAAGGGAACACGGGGCCTGGAAACAGCTGTGCTCACGTCATGGTGAGCCGTGGCTGCTGCTGTTACTTTCACACTGGTTGCTCTCTGGCCTCTCTTACATTGCACCACTACCTCCACCCTGCTTCCACTCCCACTCAACACCACAGTACTCACTCACTCACTCACTCACTCACGCATTGACCACCTGCTTACGATGCTACTCATCACCACACTGCTCTTGCTCCACCACTCCTTCAACACACTACTGTCCCTCACTACTCACTGCACTCCCTCCACCTCGCTGCTTCACCCGACTCAGACGCAGACGTAACACTACCCTCACAGCTTACAATAACATCACCATGCTGCTGCACAATAAGGTCTTCAACGCCTGCAGCAGTTCCCTTGCTATCTTACTGATGCTAACAATGAAATGTTCATCGCCACAGATCATCCTTTCATGTTTTATACTTAGTAACACATCTAACTTTTACTTCTAATTCGTCTCTAACTCCTAATGTCTTTGTAACTCTTGATTCGTGTCGCTATGGTCCTCGGTCATAACTTTTTAATGCATGGCTAACTCGTGGTCCAACGTGTCTCTAACTTGTGACTAAAACTAGTGTCAAAAAGCCATGTATCTTAAACCCACGGCCTTACTCATAACTAATTTCCAACCCTAACGTTTGTTTTTAAATCTGTGGCCCTAACTCGTGTCCAGCTCGTGGTGTTAAGGCTCCTAACTTGCATCTACAGTGTGGTGGGTACGTACAAGATCGAACTTTTAAACCACACACACACCTCTTCTAACTCGTGGTCCTAATTCTCAGCCTTCATGTTTGCCTCTTCATTCGTGTCCCTAACTAGCAGCACATACATCATCTTGGTGTGAAGTGGTGTCAAGGTGTTGGTGTGGCGGTGTGGCTAATCATACGACATCCTGCGACAGCCCGTCCTTGTTGATGTGGTGTGGGAGGTGTTGTATTGTGTCACCATAGCCCCGCTCCCTCCCTCTCCCCTCTCCCTCCCTTTCCCCTCTCCCTCCCCCAGTCAGCTGATCCACTCCTGTTACAACCTCGTGCACCTTTTGTTATGGGTTGACTCAGGTGTGTGAGATTGCAAAAGGTGTTGGTGTTAGTGGTGGTGGTGTGCTTCTCTTTAAATCCTCGTTGACCTTCCACCAGATGTAAACAGTTTTTGTTTTGTGTTCGTGTGGATGACGTGTTCCCATATTCGTATTTGTTTGATAGTGTTTTCATGTTTTTGGTATATCCTTGTGTTGTGTACCTGAACTACCCTCCTTGTCACTGAAATAGGACGTGTTGAGCTGTGATGTGTATGTTGTGTTTGTGTGTATGTGTGTTTTGATTCATCCTCGGTAATATTGATGAAGATATTGAAGTGGTTTTGTTTTCATTGAACACGTGAGTTTAGTGTCTGTCCTCGAGGCGTGGGGTGCAAGGTGAAAGTCGTGGTGGGTGTGTTGCTAGCGGGGCGGGGCGGGACAAGCCATTACCGCCTGGCTGGCTGGGGCAGGGCCACCACCGGGGGCTGCACTAGCTGGATTCACACCTAATATGTGTATTGTAAACACTATTCGTGAATCGTGTAACCTTTTTTTTTTTATCTATTCCGTCATTTACAAACCCCATGATCGGTTATGAAGCTGGAAGGCAGAGTGCTTGTTGCTTCGTCATTTAGTTGTTTATTCATTTAGTTGGTTGGCACAGTGAGGGCAGCAGAGCACCCCTGACTGCAGCAAGTGGAGGTGCAGCATGACTCACTCACCTGGCTCCATGTCCATATAGCGGCCGACCTCCCCCACACCTGCCCGCGCACCTCCAAGGCCCTGACCAATAACTTAGCCTTAACAAACAGTTGGATCATATTCTCTACATGCTGTAAGGCTCAAGGGTTCAATGAGTGACTTATTTAGGGATGAACGGTTCAGCAAAAGGCGACTGTTCATTACTAGGTATTGCACGCCGTATGTATGTTACTGGTTCTCTTTTTGGTTGTGTTAGCAAGGTGTGTTGTGGTGTGAATGTGAGGGATGGCAACACCGTGTCCTGTGTGTGGAAGGCCGGACGCACGTGTGGGGCCCAAGATGGGACAAACCCTAAGATAGTAGTGCTGGCTATCAAGGCACCTCCACACACACACACACACACACACACACACACACACACACACACACACACACACACACACACACACACACACACACGCCCTTGCTCCATCTTACAAGCTTATATGTACAGTGAAATCCAAGGACGTATTACACAAGGTATACTGTATGTACACAAAGTAATTATGACGGTGTGAGTGTATATATGTGTATGTGTGTGTGTGTGTGTGTGTGTGTGTGTGTGTGTGTGTGTGTGTGTTTTGCCTTCCTCCCTTAGCATCTTCGTCTCAGGCCTTGGTTCCTCCGTCAGTCAGTCATTCAGTCATGTTATAATGTTAGAGAGCTTCGTCAAGGTAATAACAACATACTGAGCCTGCCACACCTTCACCGAACTACGTGTGACAGACCTTGATTTTAACCTTTCAAAGCCACGGCAACGTCTGTACACGCATGGAACCTTTATAAAAACAACAACAACACTGTTACATCTCCCTCACTCGTGACCAGCTGGGGAACAGGAATGCAGTTGTAGGTTGTCACATCTCAGTACTTTTTGTGGCGGGGAGATATAGATAAAAAGAGAGAGAGAGAAAGAGAGAGAGAGAGAGAGAGAATGACACTGATACGGAGGGAGGTGTGGGCGTGGGTGTCACTTCCTGTCGCCTCTTCCTTTAGCGAGCCTCTCAGTGCCATCCGTATCCCCCATTACCCCTGCCCTGCCTCTCCCTTACCCCCCCTCTCTCTCTCTCTCTCTCTCTCTCTCTCTCTCTCTCTCTCTCTCTCTCTCTCTCTCTCTCTCTCTCTCTCTCTCTCTCTCTCTCTCTCTCTCTCTCTCTCTCTCTCTAGTGGTGTGGGATTGTATGTCTCCCTCGCCCGCCCTCGTGTGTCGCTGTCCCTCGTTTCATTATGTGACGCGTTATTTTGGTGCGTCAGTGATATGCCTTTAGTATTATGTATTAGTATTAACATAAAGGAATGGGTCTGTCCCCGTCTCTCTCTCTCTCTCTCTCTCTCTCTCTCTCTCTCTCTCTCTCTCTCTCTCTCTCTCTCTCTCTCTCTCTCTCTCTCTCTCGCTCGCTCAATATCCCTCTTCTCCCTTCCCTTCCCTTCCCTTCCCCCTCCTGCATCTCCGCCCCAAATTCGAGGAGGACTCGCCCACCATGGAGGCTTAAATAGATTATAATAATTAAGCTTCATCAAGCAACACACACACACACACACACACACACACACACACACACACACACACACACACACACACTTACTCACTCACTATCGGTCTTTCTGTCAGCCACTCTGTCGGTATGTCAGCCTCTCGTTGATGTTTGCTTTATCGGAGAGTTCTCAGTCGGTGGTCTAGAGAGAGTTACATAGTTTCTTGGTAGGGTCTCACAAGCCGCGTCCTCAATCCCACATAAGGCGGGCTTGAAGGAGGGGGGGGGGGGGGGGGTAGAGGTGGGTGTCGGCCCTGCTTGCGTTAGGATAAGAGGTGGGACGCGTGAGGCACTTGGAGGTGGCTTTACTTAACACTAGCTTACCGATGCCCTATTGAGATGATGTCCAGGGGTGATACACAGCGAGTGGTTAGAGAATGCGTGTGTGTGTGTGTGTGTGTGTGTGTGTGTGTGTGTGTGTGTGTGTGTGTGTGTGTGTGTGTGTGTGTGTGTGTGTAGGTGAGGTAAATGCACATGGACGGGAAGGAAGAATGGCGTGGCGGTGTGAGTGTTCTTCCCCACCACGCCCCTCTCCCTGTCATGTGGCGTTTAGTGGCGCGGTACTTCCCCTTCACCTCACCTCCACCCCCTCCCCTCTCCCTCTCCCTCCACCTACTTACTGTCCCCGCTGTCGGAGTGTCCTGCTGCACTACACGGCTCTGGTTAGGTCTACGTGCGTCTCACTCTGCTCTGGAAGGGTAGTTTTTATGACGGACGAGATGAGATAATAAAGAGGAGGGTGTTTCTTGGCCTCGCCGGGTGGTAGGATTGGCGACACCACCACCACCACCACATCATAGCCTCCCGCCACCTGTGTCCTTCAGTCATTAGCCAGAGTTGTTTTGTGGATACGTGTAGGAGCAGCAGAACCACAGTGGACGAAGGTCGCAGGGCAGACGTCACCTCTCCCTGTCCCGCCATGCCCAGCTCTGTCCAGTCCTGCACC
>JAXIVD010001443.1:10000-15000 GCA_036785275.1 Cancer borealis | reverse complement strand
TTGTCTTGGTCGCCATTATTAAGGTGTGTGTGTGTGTGTGTGTGTGTGTGTGTGTGTGTGTGTGTGTGTGTGTGTGTGTGTGTGTGTGTGTGTGTGTGTGACCCAGATAATTATCGGTGTAAGGCTTTTGCGCTGAAAGTTTATATTTATTCATTTTTATGCCTATTTTTTATTCATATATTTTCTCGTGCGTTGGTGTCATAATAAAAAAAAAATGTATATGTGTATTGTAATTCGTGATTGTAATATTTTTTTTTATGCTTTGTAATGTTCACTTCTGGATTTGTTTGGGTGCGTCGAGGAATTTCACAATTATTGAAACGTTCAGAAAAAAAAAAAATTGCACGTAAAAATAAAATATATATATATACTTGTAGATATATTTTTCTTCATATATTTTATTTTTTATTTTTAAAGCTTCCGTCACTCTTCGTTTGCTTGTCATTTCGAGTGGGACTTGAAGGATAATAAATAATAATAATAATAATAATAATAATAATAATAATAATGATAATAATAATGATAATAATAACTAACAATAACAACAACTTATATATTTAGAGTGAGAATATTATATTACCACCACCACTGCCTTGTCTTCCCTTCCCCTTCTCATTGGGTGTCGTGGTTTACCGTCACAGTATTTCGTCCCCTTCCTCTTCCCTCTTTCTCTACCCCCCCTCCTTAACCTCACCCACAACAGCTTTGCCTCCTCCCTCTCCCTCTCCCTCCTACCTCTCCCTCCTCCCTCCCTCCCACCCGGTAACAGCTGACTGGCCGTCCTTCACCCTTCACTAACACATAAAACCATAAGTAGATATCTGATTAAAGTCTAAAGTGTATACAGTGTTTGTGGCTGTTGCTGTTATGTATAGCTGTGCAGTGCCTGTGTGTTTGTTTGTGTGTGTGTGTGTGTGTGTGTGTGTGTGTGTGTGTGTGTGTGTGTGTGTGTGTGTGTGTGTGTGTGTGTGTGTGTTAACGCTGTCGTGCACTCCGATCCCGTTTGTCATGGCTGTGTTGTGTTGTGTTCTGTTGTGCTGTGGTGTGCCAAACTATATTATTTTGTACACCTGCCTTGCATGGCTTACCTTTGTGTGGTGCCGTCTGGCGTTAAACACTCCATGACAGGGCTGGGGATTGTGCTGTGCTGTGCCGTGCTGTGCTGTGCTGTGCTGCCTTACCTAGTGCTGTATCGCTGTACCTTTCCTTGTATGGAGCGGATCTGTACCATAACACAAAGATAATGTTATGCAGTCCTACCTATATTCCGCTGTGCCATACATGTTAGGTCCACCAGCATTGTGTGTATGTATGTATGGTATAAATACTGTATGCATGTGTGTGTGTATGTATGTACCGTAGCTGCATGACCTCGTGATCTTTTGGTGAAGGCATCGCTAAGTGGAAGGCAGATCAGGCCATAAATAATCATGCGCAGGACGGCGAGTGTTGGGCGAAGCGGATGTAGGAGTAGGAAGGGGATGAAGGATGAAGGACCGAGTGGAGGTGGAAGGATGGAGGGCAGAAAGGAGGAAGAGAAAGGATATCCACAAGGTCCTCAGTGTGTGTGTTTGTGTGTGGAGTGGATGCTTCAGGTGGAAGGAGGTGGAGAGAGGAGACCATATAGGTGGTTTATATATAAATCTTTTGCATAATGCGAGTCGTGGGAGTATGTGGAGGGAGATAAGAGGAAAGTAAAAGGGAGAGAAAATAGTAGGTAGAAAGGAAGGGAGATAAAAAAAAGTGATGAAAAGAAGGGAGAAGACAGAAGGGAAAGAGAGAAAAGTGAAGGGAAGACAGATACAAAGAATGCGGAGGTGGAAGAGAAGAAGAAGAACATAATTTCACACCAGATTGACATTATTATGATTATATTTTTCCACCTGCACTCTCCTTCCTCCTCCTCCTCCTCCTCCTCCTCCTCCTCCTCCTCCTCCTCCTCCTCCTCCCCCTCCCACGTCACGACACTTTCCACACACTCACTTTCTCCCCTTGACTTGTTAGTTGAGTTCTTTTTTTTATTATATTAGAGTGTGTGGGTGTGTGGGAAGCTTTTTTTTCTTTTTTTTCTTTCGTATATTATAATTATTTCTTGTATTGCAGTTTATTACCGCCAATTTAACTTTAATGAAAAATGAACGATCGCGCAATGAAATGAATCTGATCTCATTACTTACGTGTACCTTGTTTTCACTTTTTCCCTTCCGCGATAATTGTTTTATTTTATTTATTTATTTTTTATTATTTTTTTTTTTTTGTCCACCTTTTTTAAAATCTTTTGACTCGACACTTTTTCTTTCCGTTCTTTTTATGAATTAGTGTTTTATTTTATTTGTTTATTTTATTTATTCATTTTATTTATTCATTTATTTATTTATCATTGTTTCCCCTTCCCCCCCTCCCCCCCCCATCCTTCCTGCAGTCCTTATAAGTAACTACCTGACTTTAGTGTATACCTTAACGAGTTCCGTGTCTTGCGTTTACCCGGCTAGCTGGTCTTCCTGGTCTACGTTTTCACACACACACACACACACACACACACACACACACACACACACACACACACACACACACACACACACATACTGGTGAACTTCATGAAAAAGAAAATATGATAAGACAGATTTAATAGAGAAAGAGAGCAGAATAAACGTAAATAATTAGATAGATAGATGATTAGAGAGAGAGAGAGAGAGAGAGAGAGAGAGAGAGAGAGAGAGAGAGAGAGAGAGAGAGAGAGAGAGAGAGAGAGAGTCAGAGTCAAACCTGCATGTCACGCCGCGAGCATTTCCTGAGAAAGACCAACTCGTGTACGTGGTGTGTTGAGGGGAAAGTTTACATCGTCAGGGGCGGGGCGGGCCAAGGTAGATTTGGCGGTTTTATTTATCTTTTATTATTTTTTTATTTTATTTAATTTTATTTTTTTCAATTAGTTATTGTTGTATCTAATTCTTATCTTCCTACCTTCCTTCCTTCCTTCATTCATTCATTCATTACCTCCTTCCTTTAATTCTCCCTCTGTCGTGTGGTGGTTAACAGCATCAAATTATTATACATGACGTGTGTGTGTGTGTCTCTCTCTCTCTCTCTCTCTCTCTCTCTCTCTCTCTCTCTCTCTCTCTCTCTCTCTCTCTCTCTCTCTCTCTCTCTCTCGTATGCAATTTTGTTATGGTTTTATTACTTGTGGTTAACTTTCTCCATCAAGGTGTTAATTAAACCTCTTTTTTCTTCCTCCCTCAGGTAAGGCTTGGCCACATGAGCCCCACACAGGCGGCGGGGTGAGGCGCTGGTCTGCACCCCGCCGCGGCACACACCACATGGCTGCCACACACCGCGATGCAGGTACTGGTGTTGTCAGGTTATGTGGTTGAAATGAATATATAGTAGAAGATTCCTGGTGGTGGTGTAGGTGGATGAGTGGAAGTGGATAAAGGTGGAGTGGATGCGGGAGTGTAGTTTGAGAGAGGGTAGAGAATTGAGCTGATCGGGTGGGTGGGTGGTGGTGGTGGTGGTGGTGGTGGTGGTGGTGGTGTTGCAGCAATGTAGGGGCGAGCAAGGGACGTGGGAGCGGCTTAGCGGGGCGGAGGGCAGGGCAGGGCAGGACAAGGCTAGGAGGAGGGGAGGGCTGGCGGGTGTGGGCTTAGAGGGCTGCAGGGCTAGAGGCGGTGAGAGGTTTTTGCGATTGTAGACTTTTCGTTTAAAAAAAAAAGTGTGTGTGTGTGTATGTGTGCGTAAAAAAGGTGTAGTGTAGTGGACATGAAAGCTTGAAAACAAAAGGTAATATCACAGCCTAACTCAACACTCCCTCTCCTCCACCTGCATCCACTCCACTCCATCTCGCCGCTGCCCTGCCCTGCCTTGTATCTTATCTCACGCCCCATCATCTCCCAAGTGGTCGTCGTTACTCAGTAGACAAACAAAGCCCTGTCTGGTCAATACTCTGTCCATCTTCCTACCGCCGCTCTCCGTCCTTACAGCAACCAGTTAATTCCGCGGTAAGTGCGACGCGTGTGATTCGTGAGATTGGTCATTACCGTGATAACTTTACCTATCTCTCTCCCTCCCTTGTGTGTATGGATGTCTGTACCGTACCGCTGCCGTGAACGTGTGTGTGCGCCTGAGATACAATTACGAGATGACCTGAATGGTGACGCGTCTCTCAGATAATGGAAGTGATAGTGGCAGCCTGGGAACAAGGAGCAATGGGCCGCGGGGATGAAGGTGAGAATTGGGCCGGTGGTGGTGAAAGAAATGGTGACGAACGAGGAGAAGGAGGAGGAGGAGGAGGAAAGAGAAGAGTATAGGAAGACGTGGGTGAGAAGGGAAAGGAGGACAAGAATGAGGATATGGAAGAGAAGGAAGAAGAGGAGGAGAAAGAAGAGGACGAAGACGGGGAGGTTAGAGAGAGAGATAGTCGGGGAAAATATTACCATAGCTGATTAATACATTGAGTCACTCACCCCTTCTCTCCCTCCTGCCTGCCTCCCTTTTCCTGACGCCCCCGCCCCCAGCAGGAGTGTGGTGTGGGTGGCGCGGGTGTCAAATCAAAGGTGTTACAAAGGACAAGGACTCTCAATGCCCCCCGTCCCCCCCTCTTTACCTCTCTCTGCGATAACGTGACAGTGGGTACAAAACATTTCCTTTTCCTCCACTGCTTCTATACCTTGGCATTTAGCTAGTTTTTTTTTTCCCCTCTCGCCTTTCTTTCCTCATGTTCTTTTCCCTTACTTTTCCGTGCCCCGTTTGTCCTTCACGCCTCGTCCATTATAACGTGCCCGTGCCCCTTGCTTGCCCCGTGCCCTTCCCTTCCCTGCCCTGCCCTGCCCTACCCTGCCCTGCTCTGCCCTTCCCTGCCTACTGCACGCCTCGCTCCGGTGGTAACGTGAATTAACACTGACTGACTGAAGTGATTGATGTGTTTAGACTGTTTCCCGGTGTGTGTGTGTGTGTGTGTGTGTGTGTGTGTGTGTGTGTGTGTGTGTGTGTGTATATTTCGTTCA
>JAXIVD010001443.1:0-7500 GCA_036785275.1 Cancer borealis | reverse complement strand
GGTGGAGGAAGAGGAGGAGGAGGAGGAGGAGACGTGTGTTGAGATTGGGGGAGAGGGGTTGGGGGGGGCCAGGCAGGTGTCCAGGTGTGCAGTCAACACCTGGAACTCTAAATGACGTCTCTCCATCCTTCCCCCCACCCCCTCCCACCCGCCCTCACGCTCTGGACACCACACTACTCCGGAATGTGTGTCGTGGGCGGAGGGCGTGGGTGGAGGGTGAGGGGACGTGGGAAGCCATTCAGGGGCTCAAGGTTGTGTTAAGGGGGAGGGGGGGTCAGGGGGCGTTATATTTGTCGTCAAGGATTCAGGAGACGTGACGGTGAGCAAGAGGTATTACTAGTACGTCACGTCACATCAATTCGTCTATAGTTTCCAATCGTCTATAGTTTCCCATTCGTCTATAGTTTCCCAATCCAACGAGGGAAAAGTAGCGACCTTCCTAATCCGTGACCTTCCTCCCCTCCATTTGACCCTCATGGAATGCTGGTGGTTTGCGTTGCCGCCTTCAACCCCGCGCACCGCATGAAGGTCTGGAAGGTGAGGGGTTGCTGCGTCCGCGGTCTGACCCCCAGCCTTGCCTTACCCCCGCAGGTCTAGGTCAAGGAGGAAGGTGTCACCCCCAGCAGTGTTCCATCACCCCATCACCCCGTTATCCCCTCGCTCCACCACCTCATATAATACACCTCCCTTTTACCGCCATGTTAATCAGTCCCCGCCAAAGTTTTCTGTCAGCCTCGTCAGCACGTATATAGTACCCATCGCCTCCCCACCCGCCCTTGCCTCCCGCCGCACCTTCGCCGTCCTTCTTGGCCAACAATACCGTGTGTCAGGCATTGTTTTCCCCACCAAGCTGAGCCGGCGTACCGCCGCGCCACGCCTTTCCGGCACAATCACAGAAGTGGGTCATGACGCTTAGCTAGATCTGTGTGTGTGTGTGTGTGTGTGTGTGTGTGTGTGTGTGTGTGTGTGTGTGTGTGTGTGTGTGTAAGGATCAGGAAGGGCGTGGTGTGTGGGTCCAGCAACACCTCGGTCTCAGCCCCTTCCTTCATGTCCGTGTGTGGAGGGTAGGGTAAAGGGGGAAGGGGAAGGCAGTGCGTAGAGGAAGAAGCGACTATGGGGGGAGGGAGGGAGGGAGGGAGGGGCGAGGATGGAGGCGCAGCGAGACAGGCGTGGCAGGATGACTTGTTCTCTGCTCTAAATGTGTTAAGTAATTGTGTCCATTAACAGAGAGAGAGAGAGAGAGAGGTGGGGGTAAGGGGAGACTGACGTAATACCACATGTCTTGGTGCGCTCACACGGACGACGCAGAACCCAGAGAATAGAGAATTGGTGACGAGCAGCTGGTGACCTCTAATCCTGACGAGGGAGGCATCGCATTTTTTTTTTTTTCTCCGTAGTCATCCATACACCCGGAACTCACTGGTATGCGCATTGCGAAAAAAAAATATCCACATCAATAACCTATTTAAGTGGCGACGGAGATGGTGAGAGAATTGTTTATTTGTTTACCAAGTGCATCATAGAGTGGAAGGGAAGCAGGAGGGATATACCGGTGGGAGTGGGTGAGGGTTGATGGGGTGAGGGTGGGGGTGAGGGGAGAGGGAAGGCGAAATATAGCCAGTATGAGATTACAATGGGATGGTAAGAGGAGAGGAGGGTAGGAAGGGTGGGAGTATGGTGGTGGTCAGAGTAGTGTTGCCGTGGGGTCACTTTTGTCCTCGGCTGTACTCATACTGTACCCAACCACAGCAAGATGGCGAGTGGTAGTAAAATAAAAAAGTATTATATAGATCACTTACTTACATCTACCCTTCTAACACCCTCTCCCCATTGCATTACGTCTTGCTCTTGGCCTTGATACCTCCTGGAGTCTATTCTTAGAGGGTAATCTGGGACGCATGGTATTATCTTGTCTTCTTTTGGACATGAGGGGCGATACAAGCAGGTGGTATTGTTGCTGTTTAGGTTTCAGTTCATGTCTTGGTACGTGTAGGCTCGCAGTCCAACCGTCCTTCCATCCATTGGGGTAGTTATGGAAGTGTGTGTGTGTGTGTGTGTGTGCGTGGTTGTGTGGTTGTTTCGAGATTAATCATTATTCTTGAGAGTTAAAAAAGGAAGTGTACTATGCAGTTTGTTGTTGTTGTGTATGCATCTGAAATATATATGTGTTTTATATTAAATTTTGTGTTTAAAAGATGTAGGCTATATAATTAGGGTAACGAGTGTGCGTGTTGTGGTGTGGATAGTTTGCCTTGAATGTATTTAGTTGTCTGACTAATGCAGTGCAAGGATATGTAACTTTTTTTAAATTAATTTCACCACAACACTCACTCACTCACTCAACTCACTCACTCAACTCACTCACTCAGTCGTACGTACGTGTTGGTGTCCTGGTGAGGCCGTGTGGTCTGAGCTGCATGTATTACACTGGACAAGTGGGTGGCGGTGATATAGTGGTGGAGCAGTGGTGGGAAACGGGTCATTTATTTATTGAACTATTTATTATTTTACGAGGAAGGGAAAAAAAGTGTTCAATTTGAAGTGTTGGCTGGTGAACTCTGGAACATTCTGCCTCCTAATTAATGTGTTTTGAAGTGTGGAGGTAACGAGTAGGAGGCGAAGTAGAGAGGAATACAAAATCAGAAATCAAACAATAGAAGCAGGAAGAAGAGGAGGAGGAGGAAGCAAGTGTGTCCTTCTACAGTGCTATAAAAACAAAAAAAAGCAAAGGCGTAAAATGTGTTGTGTTCCCAGTGAGTGCATGAACGAGGTGGCGAGACGGAATTTTTTTTTTTTTTTTTTTTTTTTTTTTTTTTTTTTTTTTAACGTGTGTGTGTCTGTCTGTCTGTCTTACATCATTCAGGCACGTACTGACAAGGAGGAGGAGAAGAAAAATGCAAAAAGAAAGAAATCCCATTATAAAAGTATTAAACACTGTATGAATATTAGAACAAGTCTGCAAACCATAAAATTTGGCGGAAAATGACTGGGAAGATTTGAAGAAGAGGAGGTGGAGGAGGAAGAGGAGGACGAAGGAAGGAATATGACTGGGAAGACTTGAGGAAGAGAAGGAGGAGGAGGAAAAATTATCAACCTCATAATTTCTCTCCGTTGATCCGGGATAAGAAAAAGAAGAAGAGGAAGAAGGTAACTTTCCCTCTATTCTTCTCTTATAAGGGAGCCACTTTTCCAGTGTTAGGGTGAGGTGAGGGGCACTTAAAGCCACCTGCGTCACTGCCTACAGACGTGTGTTGGGTGGGTGGGGGGGGGAACAGATATGTAATGGTGCATTGACTGGTGTGTAGCGAGGAGGTGTATGTGTGTTGCAGGTGTGTGTAGGGGGGAGAAGAGGACGTGTTTGTTAGCAGGTGTGTGGAGGGAATCGTCATGTTTGTAGTGAAGGTATCAGTAAGTCGCTAGAATGTTGTGGTAGGCGTGGAGGAGGAGGAGGAGGAGGAGAAACAGCAAAAGAAAGTAGTGAAGGAAGAAAAAAAGATTAACAGATAGAAAGTTGTAGGAGGAAAACGTGGAAGAGGAGGAGGAGGAGGCTGAAGAAAACGAGGTAGAGGAGGAGGAGGAGTCGTAGCAGCATTATAGGCATTGTTCCTCCCGGTAATGACGCTGCAGAAAGTTGAGGAACGTTCATGCGACAATAGCACAGACCTAACAACTTAATGAGACGAAAGGCGGTGAATGTCTTGCTATGTATGTATGAGAGGGAGGAAGAGAAGGACTAAAGGAGGGAGGAAGGAAGAGAGACACTAAAGGAAGGAGGGAGGAGAAGAGGAAGGAGATGGCGTATTTACTTGATTCTCACCGTGTGCCACTGCGGAGGAAGAAAGCGGAGGAGGAGGAGGAGGAGGAATAGTAAGAAGTAAAAGAGAAGAAGTTAAGCTCTAAGAGAATATCGATACTTTGGAAACTTAAACTTCATAAAACACTAAACCCATCAAGGTGTGTGTGTGTGTGTGTGTGTGTGTGTGTGTGTGTGTGTGTGTGTGTGTGTGTGTGTGTGTGTGTGTGTGTGTATATGTGTGTGTGTGTGTGTGATCGGGCCGTCCTTTCCGTCACTCACCTCGACGTTACTGATAGCACAGATAAGCGAGGAGGAGGAGGAGGACAGTGACGCAAACAGGCAGAAGGGTAATGCTTTGTACACCAATGCTTCCCGCTATCAGGAGGAGGAGGAGGAGGACGGAGGAAGGTGACAGGTGGCGTAAGTACAGGTAGGGACGGGGAGGGACGGAGACAGGACAGGGACGGGAGGACGTGATGAAACGAAGAAAAAAAGGGACGGGAAGAGGAGGGAAACAGAGGTGTGAAAGGAAAGGACAAGAAGACAGGTGACATTTGAAGAGAGAGAGAGAGAGAGAGAGAGAGAGAGAGAGAGAGAGAGAGAGAGAGAGAGAGAGGAGAGAGAGAGAGAGAGAGAGAGAGAGAAAAAAAAAATGGAGTGCGGGGGGAATCTATCATTATCATCATCATTATTTTTATTAAAGAAACGTTGAGATTTAAGTGGAATGAGAAATAATCATCCTTTCCTTCCTCCCTCTTTCTCTCCTTCTCTTTCCTCACACTCTCACTCTCTCCCTCCAGCACTCTTAATTTCCTCCCCTCTCCTCCCCACACACACGCAGCCCCAAGCAAACAGCCTCTGGAGTGACTGACCGGCTACTTCCTTTCTCACTTTCTTACTCACTCACTCACTCACTCACTCTCTCACTCTCTCACTCTCTCCTCACTCTCTCACTCTCTCTCTCTCTCTCTCTCTCTCTCTCTCTCTCTCTCTCTCTCTCTCTCTCTCTCTCTCTCTCTCTCTCATCACCACCACCATCGCAGTACAAAGACAAAAGTGTTGCAAAGAAATTATCGTAGTTTCTCCTTGAATTACTGCAAGGACAATAGAGTTACGAGTGTACAATGGCGGCTGCGACGATGGAGGAAGAGGAGGAGGAAGGAGGAAGGGGGAAAGAAAGATAGGAGGTGAATTACAAGTAGGAGGACGCGGAAATTAACACAGTAAACCAGAAGGAAGGAAGGAAGAGGAAGAATAAGGCAACAAAAGTAGAGAGGAACTACAGAGAAAAACAAGGAAAGAGGAAGAGGAAGTGTTACTCTCTTACAACAACAACAACAACAACAACAACAACAACAACAACAACAACAACAACAACAACTAATACTAATACCACCACCACCACCACCACCACCACACGCCTCAAGGTTACAGGCTGACAGGGTTGGCAGGTCACAAACCTCCAGTAACTCGAGTAACCCAGTGACCTGTGACCTGGCGTGACCTGTGACCTAGAGCGTGGGAATCCTGTAGACCGTGGACCTGTTGAGCTTCCGCCTCACGCGTGCAGTGTGGGAAAACAGACTCACCAGGGGGAGGAGGAGGAGGAGGAATGGGAATCAGTCTCAACATCATTTCAAGAGTTACAGGAAGGTCATGATTGGGGTGGTAAGGGCAGGGGCAGGGGTAGGGGCGTGGGTGTGGTGGGTAGAGGGACAGCAGTACCGCGTGGGTCGAGAGAACCGTCAGTAACAGTGTAAGGGTGAGGTCTTGCTTGGATCTTGAAGGGAGTGCTGAGTGACAGGTCTTGCTGAGGGTGGCGGGGCTGTGCATCCTGAGCGGTGTGCTGCAGCCCTCCTTCACCCTGCTTCCTGCTGGCCCTGGGAGCATCGGCCCGAGCGCGGGAGCAGGAGGCAGCAGGAAGTGGGTCGGCGGGAGTAGTGTTGGTGCGGCCGTGACCTTCAGGATGGCCGGGGGCAGCGGGTGGCTGGCTGTGACTCGCTGGCTGGCTGGCTGGCTGGGTATACCTGCCCGGCTGGATATAGGCTTCTCAGGTGTAACTTCTTGTCTTACTAAGTGGATGGATGGATGGATGAATAGCTTGGTGGACGGCTGACTGGATGACTGACTGGGTGGCTAACTGGGTACTAAACCTGTCTGACTGACTAGTTGGATGAGCTGGTGGCCTAATTATCACCTGTTTCGCTGAACTGACAACCAGTTAGTTAGGTAGTGGACAGGACGGCTAGCTAGTGGGCACGGTGTATGAATGGGTGGTGGGGTGAGTAGTGGAGGTGGAGGTAGGGGTGGAGCAGACGTGGTGGTGGAAGCTGCATGTCTTATACGTGGGGGTGGGGTTTGTGGGTGGTGGGGTGAGTGGTGGAGGTGGAGGTAGGGGTGGAGCAGACGTGGTGGTGGAAGCTGCATGTCTTATACGTGGGGGTGGGGTTTGTGGGTGGAGGTGGAGGGACACAGGGCAAGGACAGGAAGCTCTTTGGTGGAGTGTAGATTGGTGGTGGTTAGAGAGCGTGGTGGTAGGTGTGGAGGAAAGTGGTTGTAGAGGTGGTGGAGTAGGCTGGAGGGTGAGGGAATGGGGGGGCAGGGCAGTGAACACCTGGTATGTGTCGGTCACTGTCCAAACAACTCCTCGACCCCTTACTCCTCCTCACTCCTCCCGCGCCGCCACACGCCTCCCTCAGCCTTCCCACACACCACACACCTCACCCAGCCAGTCCCCATTAGCCTCGCGCACCTCACCCACACCCTCGCCTTGCCACGCTCTCAACACACCATCACTTCCTCTTGTTCTACCATTTTTCTAACAATGAGGACGCACACAAAACGTTCTCTCTCTCTCTCTCTCTCTCTCTCTCTCTCTCTCTCTCTCTCTCTCTCTCTCTCTCTCTCTCTCTCTCTCTCTCTCTCTCTCTCTCTCTCTCTCTCTCTCTCTATCTATCTCTCACGCACACGCACGCGCGCACACACACACACACACACACACACACACACACGCACACACACACACACACACACACACACACACACACGCACACGCACACACACAGGTGGTATAATAGCGGCAGTTAGGTCGTGATGTCAGAGTTTCCATATTATGTTCAATCTTCGGCCAAGACTGCGTTACCTCTGAGTCTTGGCGGGCGGGGCGGGGCGGGGCGGGGCGGCAGGTAACTGTACCCCGGCAGCTGTGTCCTCCTGCGGCAGATGGTGAGGTGCTCACCTTCGTCCGCCGCTGGAGGTAACTCGCCCCTGTGCCGGCATGTTGTAGAGGCGTGTTTTCCAGCCCCGCGTCGCTGCGTGTTGACAGTGTGCTAGAAAAGCTAAAGAAAGCTGCAATCTGCTCTTATGGAAGCCCATTTTCAATAATGAGTCAAGAGCCGAGGCTGTGGCGGCGATGTGCTGCAGACCGGCCCGTGGCGCACCACAGCCTCGAAATGGAAGGGTTGCACGGGCCCAGCCTTGGCCCTTGCATCGGAGGGGGACGTGGAGGAGATGCGTGATCCTCCAATTAATGTTAACGTGTGCACCCATGAGGTCCTCTGCACCTGTTGTGGGTAATCTGCAGGGAAGGCTGGGTGTCAAGGGTGTTGGAGGGAGGGAGTCAGGGACCACAATGCGTCGGGCAGCAAAGCACACTGCCATGCACCGCGCCACCCATCACCTGTGGCATAGCGTGCACCGCCACA
>JAXIVD010001442.1:0-86005 GCA_036785275.1 Cancer borealis | reverse complement strand
CCCCCACCTTGTATATATATATTGTGTGGGAGGAACATAACCAATAGTCAGTCTCTCATTCTCTCTCCCTTCCTTCCTTCAGTAGAGTGTGTTAAATTAACTTTCTTTCTCTCCTGCAACATCGTAAGGAGAGAGAGAGGGGGAAAGAGATATCTATAATGAAATCAATCCAATGTTACAAGAGAGAGAGAGAAAGAGAAAGAAAGTTATCAAATCAATCCAATGAAAGAAAATCATCAATATAGTCCTCCAGGTTATAACAAGCTGTTCTGCTTGAGGAGTCTGATGTTACAAGGTCACATAGCTCGTTCTTGAGGCAACTTGCATCACAGGTCCCGTTACCAGGAACCTCTACCATGTTGTTGTGGACATTCCTGTAAAGAATTTATATATAAAGTCATTAATGCTTTATTCTTACTATACATTCATTCTTTATATTCCTTCCCATACCCTTCCTACTACTACATTCATTCTTACATTCTTTCCCATTCCCTTCCTACTACTATTACTACTACATTCCTTCCTACTACTACTACATTCATTCTACACCACCTCTACCTACATCTATCTATTCCTCCTCCATCTACTTAATCATGCAATCTCTAAACATTATCACAATTATCATATAACTCCATCCATAAACATTTCACAACCAAGACACTATACATCCCTGACACAGCACCTCTCACTCAAACACACTCACTCTCTCACTCTCACTCTCACTCTCACTCTCACACCTACCATTCATATATCAACTTATCACTATTTACCTATCAATCTATAGTCTGACGCTTGCTTTTTTCGCATTAACTCACTCAATAACTCACTCATCCTTGTTACCTTCCATTAAATAAATTGTATTATACAGTAATTAATGCATTGAATCCCCACAAGTCCAGATTTTCATGCAAGCAAATTTATCCCTAACCAATCAAGCTAATTTTCCCCAAACTAATCAAACGTGAGAGACCAACACCTACCACACATAGATCTCATACAAGCCATCCTCAGTGACCATATCCAGCACTAGGTCATGCATGCTGGTTGGGGTCAGGGAGGGGATGTCGTAAGAGTCTTGGCTTGAGTACCTGTAGGAGGAAGGGAATGGCTTTAATGGAGTACCTGGAGAAAGGGTGTTACTGATGTGACTTTAATTTAAGGAAGATCATTTATAATTTCATGATTTATTTGCCTTACTGTCACGTCTCTGCTATACCGTCTACCTTTTAGATGTGATGTCTGGCGCTTGCTCCTTCTTTTTGCATTAACTAACTAACTTTGTATTCTCTATGAAGGCAAGGTGCAGCAGGGGAGGAGAGAGTTAATTAAACTAATTTTATAACTTTTGCCATCAGTAAAGGAGAGTAATTTTTGATACCTAGTATTTTGTGAGCATTTACTTACAACCATTTCAGAATAAAAACAAATAAATATGCCTATTATAGATATTTCAACCTAGTGTATGGTGCAAATATTAACCGCTACAACTGCATACTTGGAAGTGACAGTAACCACTCACCTTTCACTGTACACTGGGGAGCCTCCTTCCATGTTGGCCTCTGTTAGGTTGGTGCTGTACACTGTGGCATCAAGAACAACCTGTAAATAAAAGTGTTCCGCTGTAGCATCTAAAGAGAAGAGCGTCATTAAATATGCTGGACATTATCTAGCTTTGTGATCATCTTTTAAATAAGTGTTGATTTTTCATCCTATTTTCGTTTTCCCTTGGCTGGTACCTTCCTAATGTTAATGTAAAGAAATAAAATAGAATAAAAGATCCTGATTATGTTGATATTGAAACACATAACACAATACGTCACGTTGGTCACATTTAACAAGAATAATGTTGAACCCATAACATACCAAATTACACTTCACACTAGGGTTGTTTAAATGTTTTATAATATCCCTAAAGTATAACAATGGAAATGAGGAGTCAATTTCTAAAGTCAATTCATTCTTAAAACCCAATTTACTGGTAATGTATAGATGACCATGAAAAATAAATAATACAAACTATAATTAATTTCCTCCCTAGCCTTAGAGTGACCTGGTTGTGAGAGGCAACAGAACATAGAACAGGACCAGCACAACACACACACTACTGGAAGCATCACACTCATAGCAGAACATACCCAAGTTGCATCCTCGTGTCCGGCATCCACCTCGAACACCTTGAAGGCCGGGTGGTGGTTGTGGCCAGTGGTGGCTGAGGAAACCAACATGTACTGTACTGTATTGTATTGTATTGTATCATAGTGTGTTGTGTTGTGTAGTATAGTGTATTATATTGTATCTTATATGAATAAAGCTTTAAATCAAGGTGGTGGTGGTGGTGGTGGTGGTGGTGGTGGTGGTGGTGGTGGTGGTGGTGGTGGTGGTGGTGGTGGTGGTGGTAATGATAACTACGGATGGTGAACTGTAATTATGTAGTCACAGGTATGGTGATGAATGTGTTACCTGATGGACTGATGAAGGACACAGCCACTGGTCTGGTGTAGTCGTCCGTGTCGTAGTACAGTGACCAGGAGTCTCCGTGGGTGTGGCCAAAGAACATTCCTCGGATCGTTGACTCGTATCTGGAAGTCAAATAAAAACCAATGTATCTAAAATTTAAGCCGTCTAACCTGCCTTACAAAACAATGATGATGGCTATAACCTGCTTCCTGTCACCTATAAACAAAACAATGAAAGCTATAACGATACAAAATATATAAAGAGATGAAAATCCTACTTCCAGTCACCCATAAACAAAACAATGATAGCTATAACAATACAAAATTAACATATTAGAGATGAAAATCCTGTTTCCAGTCACCTATAAACAAAATAATGATGATTGTTGTAATGATAGAAAATATATTAAGTGATGAAAATCCTGCTTCCAGTCACCTGTAGACGATCTCATTGAATATGTTGCTCCAGGTATGTTCACAGTCTCTTACACCCGTTGGGATGTGACCTATGATGTGCACGGCCTCCCCAGCAGCCTCAGCAGCAGCCAGCGTCTGCACCAACCACTGCAGCTGTTCCACCGGGTCTTCATTTCTAATCAACAACCACCTGAGGAGAGAGAAAAAAAAAAGATGAATTAAAAAACAAATGAATAAAATGCAGGTATCCTAACAACTGTTGTCTAAACGTGGATGTCCTTCTCATTCTTAATCAACAGCCACATGATGAGAAATAATATTAAACAAATAAATTAATAAAATGTATACAGAAGGTACCATAAAAACTGTTGTTTAAATGTGAATATCCTTTACATTGACTGGATGTTATGATTAATTCTTTACTTATTCAAGCATATTTCCCCCAAAGTGGCATCCTCTACATTAAGAACATTTACACTTTAATAAAAACCTCCATCAAGTCCTTACCAGTTCTTAGAGTTGCAGTAGTTCATGTTGAGTGACACCACCCTCAGGCCGGGCTCGGGGGAGTACTGGAAGAAGCCGCCTCGCCGCACATTAGCCAAGGCAGACTTAGGCAGCCACTCCGCCCACAAGTCAGCCACATAACCATAGAGCCAACTCATGCTCCAGCCATCACCGTAGGCAGCTGGCACCACAAAGCTGAACACAAAAACACAGTCAGGGATTACATAGCACACACACACACACACACACACATACATACATACACACACACTCACACACACACACACACACACAAAAAAAAAAAAAAAAAAAAAAACATATGAAAAGTCTATTATAATAACATAAAAGAAACGGTACCACAATATATAAACAAAGAGATACAATGTGTAGCTATAAATAAAAATAATATTTATATATAAACAAATGAATAAAATAAAACAATAATAATAATAATAATAATAATAAGTAAGGAATCAGTAAGCCTCACCTATTGACGGGCGCTGAGGCATGATTACCAAGAGTATTAACCACGGGAATACCAGGGAAGTGTTTCTTGATAAGCTCCAAGCAAACTTCAATGGCCAGCAGGTTAGTATTATGGTTCTGGGACCAAACATCATGTGGAGGAAGATCACCTGTTATGTAACTGCAATAAAACAATACAATACAATACATAATCTCTTCACCAAAACTGTATCATAAGAAAGGATTTCACGTGGCCAAAATATATACAGATTGCCCATCACTAATCTGACAACCACTGGACTGTAGGACTAACTGTCGGATTTTCTAATAATTTCTGGATTATTGATTGCCGGATTAGTGATGGTCAACCTGTAAATACATTACTTACATAAGGTCTGGTGTGGTAATTTCGGCAGCTTGGGAGAGAAGGTGATCCAGAGTGTGTGAGGGAATGTCACAATTAGATAAGGATCCCCAGTGCCCTGCTGCAGGAACCCCCGGCCCGGCTTCACCAAAGGCAAGCCGGCAGCAGAGTGGATAGTCACAGACAGTTGCACTTCCCTCGTCATATAGAAGATCCAAGTGGAGATCCGAGAGGTGTAGAATGTTCTTCACGCTTGGGGTTGGCTAAACAAACAAAGGACATGTGATTTACTCCTCGTTCTTACGCTAAACTTAATAGAAATTCATGTCAACGTATATGTCAAAAACCTAACCTAACTTGACCTATTAACCCCCTAGGGTCCAGCTGATGAATATTTCCGTCGAGACATAGAGTCCGGCTGACGGATATTTCATAGCTACTTTCCATCAGGACTCTATGTCTTGATGGAAATATCCATCAGCTGGATCCAAGGGGTTAATAAAACACTCACCTGCTCAGGTTCTGGGTGATTGATTTGAGGCTTGCCACCAGGAATCTCTACAGTCCAACGGTTCAACTCAGTGCTATGGCAGTCAAGACGAAACATCCAGCCACACATTGTATCATGAGAGTAGTCGGAGTTGCTGAATACATACATCACCTCAGGCTGTACGGACGGAGAAAATTAAATAAGAACATAAGAATATAAGAAAATAAGGAGGCTGCAAAAGGCCAGTTAACCTACACAAGGCATTTCCTGCGCACCTAACACTTAAAATTTAACTATAACCAGTAAGTAATAGAATCTTATCATCAAGAAACTTATTAAAGCGTTAAACAGTGTGATAAACTAAATTTTCAAGACACTTTGGCACTGCTTATAAGATACAGAAATGACTTGAAAATCATACAGTAAGTTAGAACCTGTTACACACATGCATTAGGATGGACCTTATAGTGGTGTGTGTGTGTGTGTGTGTGTGTGTGTGTAAGGTGTTTATACTTACACCCGATAGCCTCACCATACCAACACACACATCATCGGGGTAAAGACTCAACGCTATGCACTCATTGATAGCATAGTTCTCCACATCTTCCTGCGTGGCACCAGTAGCTATCCACAGACTCAATGCTCCTAAGACTGTCCGACACTCAAGGCAACTTAAACTCCTGTGTTAAAAAGGAACATCAATAGTATTAGTGTCAAAGAGTACTTGCATTCAGGTTAAAGTATTCTCACTTTTAATAAGTATAAGACATAACTTGTGTATTCTAAGTGCCATAGGTTAAGGACATATAGATAATAATAAAATAAATAAATAAATAAAAAGACATGAAAAGAATATCACTGTATACTTGCTGCGTCAGATTAAAAAAGCTGAACGTTCTCATGGATCATGAACAAAATGTGGCTATATATATATAGACCCCTAAATCCTAAATGTCGGTTATATAGATAGAGTTAGATAGAATAACAGTTCATATATCCAATGGTAATTCACAGTCACAGTGAGTGTCTTATAAAAATACTGAAAAAAGGGTTGAGGAAGAGAAGGAAAGAGAAAGGAAGAGAGTAGAAGGAAGGGAAAGGGAGAGGGTGAAGAGAAGGGAAGGGAGAGGAAGGGAAGGGGAGAGAGTGAAGCGAAGGAAAAGGGTGAAGGGAAGGGAAGGGAAGGGGAGAGACACTTACTCTAATGCCTTCAAACGGTGAGGTAGGAAGGCACTCAAAATTATCTCTCCATGTTCAGTTAACACCTCCCTCCCCAGAGGCACAGCAGGTGTAGCCGCAGTCAGGTTCAGCGACACAACTGTTAGCGGAACACATCACAAACAACATTACAATCTCTAAACACAAACAACATTACAATCTTTAAACACAAAGAACATTACAATCGTTCAACATCAGAAACGACATTGCAATCTTTTAACATCAGTTTTTAATTTTTTATTTGATATGGATTTTCTTTTAAATATTTTTGTTGTCCCTTAGCCAGTACCCTTTTAATGTAAAAAATCAAATAGAATAACTGAAGTGTACGGTAAACTTAGAATAAGAGCCGAGAGCAAGTGTAGTTTACGCCAGAGTAGCTGATGATTCCGAGAAGTTCCACAGCATATGGTGGTGCCGAGCAAGTCTTTAACAAGTACTCTGACTAATGAACTCAAGATAAACTCAGGCTGACTATATAACTGTTATTCATAGATGGAGATGATTGTAGTACAGTCAATTTAAAACATCATTCAAGGTTTTTTTTAAGTTTCTTATAAAAATTTAGTACCTTGACTATTCCCCTATTACTTGAGTGTACCAGATGTTGTTTACCTGTGAATTTACTGTAAACTTAGTGAGAGATTTCATGAGATTATATAAATATTTTGGTACTTTCATGTTGATCAGATTCTTAACCCTTCTAACACAACCACAGTGTTTCAAAGCCATTCCACAACAACAACACACTTCAATAAACACTTTTCTCTCCCTTTTCAAGATTACCAGGAAATAAAATGATGAATTGATACTACATTCTGCTATTATAAATGTTATATGAAGATTTTTTTTCAGCTATAATTCATCTATGTATATATTACGTGTTGAAAATATCACTAATCATACACTAGCAGTTTTTCTCTCAATTAATCTTACACAACAGTAACTCGATCCTAATCAAAAGTCTTCATTAAAGTTCAAGTATTACAATCAATAATAAAAAATACCTCAATATATTTACAAAGTTCTTGAGTTATATTTAATCAAACTTGAATATCTTTACCTATAGTAATGAGAACAATCCTCCACACAGCCGTTGGAGTCATAATGGATTTCTTCTGAGCAGTGTCCTCCATTGCAACTTATAAAATACACTAACATATATAGTTTTGGTTCAGCATTCGTGGCTGGGAAGGAGCATCTGGCGCCACATGTTATATTCCCAGTGTGTGTGTGTGTGTGTGTATGTGTTGTGTGTGTGTGAGACACTTGAGTTATAAATTGGTCTGCAATATTAAGATAATGTGTATAATTATGTCCATTTAAAATACCTCAGATGATGAGTTCCTTTGCCATCTGAGAAACATTTATTCTGTGTATTTTAATTTCATTTTAGTTACTTCCTCCACTGCTCTATATTTCTTGCCATGAACATTTATTTATCTATATCTATATCTATATCTATATCTATATATATATATATATATATATATATATATATATATATATATATATATATATATACCTGACCTATATACACCCATTAAAATAAGGGAGATAAGACAAGGAATTTAGGGTTCAGGGAGATTTAACTCCTCTCCCTTTCCAATCCCTGTATTTTCAGAGGAGAGAATACAGAAGACAGGTTTGCATATGTGTATGTGTGGAAAAAAAAAAAAAAAAAAAAAAAAAAAAAAAAAAAGTGTTACTATATATCCAAATATCACTCCACAAATGTTTTTATTTTTAAATTTTATTTTATCAAATGGAGCTAGAATATCATCCCACTCTCACCTGATGGCTAGTTGATGAAGGGAAGATGGAATGTAGCACCAAGTGAAGCACCACCTCCTTCCTCACACTCACACTCCTTACTCACCCTCAAACTCACACTCCTTGCTCACCCTCAAACTCACACTCAGCTCACTCCTACTTGATGGTCCTGTAGGATAAATGTACTCATACTTATACCCATGAAATCATACTTAATAATAATCAATATATTCTAAGCATGACAAACTTACATTAAACATTGACGGAACATTAAAAAAAAAATAAACATCTACTTTTACATACACATTCAATAAATTAATCATAAAATCTAGTATCACATGAATTTATAACCGATATCAACAGGTGTAAAAATAATATGTAAGATCCTCCACCAATACTTACATGCAGCTGCTACGAGGATGCCAAGTGTAAGGCCAGGCACTGTATCATCTTGCACAGTACCTCACCCAAGCTGTGATTACTGATACAAATGTGGGAAGGGGGAAGGTTGTGGGGAGGGAAGAAGAAGGTTTTGGTGGTTGTGGTGAAGGAAGGAAGGAAGGAAGGAAGGAAGGAAGGAAGGAAGGAAGGAAGGAAGGAAGGAAGGAAGGAAGGAAGGAGGGGAGGAGGGAAGGGGAAGGTGTATATGCAAGCTCCTGTTTGGGAAAGTAAACATGTTCCGTTTCCTTGCTTGATTAAATACACTGTTGACCTTAAAAGCAAGGTCAAGAATAATATAGTCAATAATAATACAGTTCTTTATCACATTAGGCAAAATAATGTATCAAGTCCGTGCATGGAATGAACTAAACATTAATTAAAAAGCATCATTAAATATTTGTCAAGGTTAAATTCCTCATTAATGACAAATAAATTCCTTTTCTCAAAACATTGCGAGAAATAATTATTCATACACACACACACACACACACACACACACACACACACAACTATCCTAAACACACAAGGTTTCTTATAGTACTGATAACCGTAATCAACATTGTAGTCACAACACAAGCCACTTTTCCCATTGCTATCATATCTATTCACATCTGATTCCACAACAACACACTATATACTGACTATTAAATCACAAAACTACATCTATTTTCAGTTCTTGGCGAGCATTATGAAAGTGATAAACAATACTATAACTAAATCTATCTACATACCCAAAGCATCTCTACTTCCATCCACATACACTGTCTTCACAAACTTCACTCTGCTCCCATGCTGTAACGAGTGATATTTTACCATTAAATTAGTCAAGGATGCAAAACCAAAAGGCTTTTCAAATAGCTAATCTTGAAAAAAAAAGTATTAAAAATCTATATTGTAAGCCAAATTAAAAAAAAAAAAAAAAAAAAATTTCTCGTCCCTTTCCCCGACCGTGACTCAGACAATAAAAATAAAACATTGCCGTGAACTTTTCTCTTTTATTCTCCCGACTCCTGATGGCTTCACTGAGACAACCAACAACACATGGCTTGGGCAGCAAGTGAAGAAATATAGTCATTTTTATACACATTACATGGTCTATTTATTTACCAGTTATAGTTTGCATTAATTACAGCAACGATTAATATACACTTATCAGAGGAAGCGCCTGAAAACTGTCTTCAATAGTAACAGTCTCAACGATTAGAATGTATTGATGAGCACACATTTCTTAATTTATGCTTATTAACTTTACAGAAATTTACGTTCATTTCAGAATACTGCAACGACAAAATGAAGTGTTTTATGGGAATGATGCAACCGTGTGTCTGTTTCTTAAGGCCGTAGCAGCAATGTCATCCAGTAGGTAATAGTTAGCATGAGCAGAGCTGGACTCACATTCCTCACTATTCACACTGGACAAAAGTAACTGTGATGAATGAACCACTAGGAAAACTTAGTCTTCACCTCACCTCACTCACTCGATATGACAAACACACACACACACACACACACACATTCTAGACAGTCTTATCCAGTTAATAAAAAAGTATGTGATGCAATGTTCCAGTGAAATAGTAATAGGAGGGAGTTAGACACCTACTACTAGGATTACAAAGGACTATCATCAATACATATATATAAACCTATATATATATAAAGTGTAGAGTCCATTGTAATCTTATAGAAGGCATCCTAACATAGCTCCCAGATGCTCATGCTAACATACTACTAATGCTGCTGCTGCCCCTCACTCACACATAGTTATAGCCGAGGAGTGTGGAGTCAGGTTTAAATAATGCCGACTCAAACTGTGAAAAATTTTTAAGTTACGACTCACTCAGACTTTACACCATAATATTTTCATGAGGTAACTGTTATAATTACAGAACATCTAATGATCTTATCTATATAAAGTAGTAAAAAACTGCCAGAGTCGGTGATTGTGTTCTATCAGAAGCTGCCTTGTGTAGGTCAACTGGCCTTTTGCAGCCTCATTATTTTCTGATGTTACCTCTGATGACCATTCCTTGTCAACTGGTGATCAGCTAAACACAGTATTGAGACAGGTGTACCCGGGGCATTTGTTTCAACTGTCCTCTCACAACAACTCCCATAAAACCTAATTTCTCACATTAATTTGTAGGAATTTCCCCCGAAGTGACAACCCAAGTACTTGACACGAGAATTCCTCAAATAACAGATATTTTTTCATCAACTCCGGCTCCAATTCCACAACCGAGAGTTATTAATGCAGTCACACAACATTAATTCCCATAATATTGCTAAGAAAATAATAGGTCATTAATATATGTTTACTATAATTAATATCATGTAAGAATTTAAGTAGCTAAGTCATTTTTTTTAACACAGTCCCAGCATGAATTAAGATGTGTGTGCACTTACATCTAATAGGAATAGGAATATGTTTATATATTAATAGGAATCTCCTCTAGCTACCGTGTGAGCAACATAGCCAACAACCACCACCTCTCATGTTAGTAATATGTTGTTCTTTACAATGTTCTTCATTATATCAACATGACCTGAAAGAATAAAAACAATGACTTTACTATTTCATCATCATCCATTAATTACTACATTGCTAACCATTACTTATGTCAAAATATCTCTGATCAATCTATACACTAATTTACTGTACACCCTTTTCTTTCCAAATATACTGAGCAAACATCTATTATATTACACTTAATCAAAATTCTAACCCAGATTACATTCCATACTTATTGATGATGATGATGATGATGATGATGATGATGATGATGATGATGATGCCTGCCTCTACTACTACTACTACTACTGCTACTGTATAGGTATAAAATAGTACTCACCCATCTGCAGGTTGATATACATGGCCAGCATGATGACCTGCGCCGGCATGTTTCCGTTACTTTCTGCCCAAACCTGGAACATGGAAATGAAGGAACAAGAAAAAATATGAAAAAAAGAGGAATACAAGGCAAAAATATGAAAAAAAAAACTACACAAAACACAATATGTATACGTAAAAAACAATACCAGCCAACTTTTTTTCTCTCATGTTGTGATTTCCTAGAGATGAAGGGATCAGAAACACCTCACCTAACATTAGAGTAAAATTACCTAGAGCCTCAGAAACACCTAACCTAACATACAGTAAAATGACCTAAAGCCTTACACACGATAGATAAGACCCGAGCCACGTTCACATAACCCACCTCTTTCAACAGTGTATTCGCCTTCTCCCACTCACTGCGCAGAGCATAGGCGACACTGAGGTTGTACCGCATCACCTGCATGGCTGTGGTGGCGGTTGTGTTGAGCCAGCCTGGAAAACACACACGCAACATCAAACATCATTGCTATCATAAACTTCACGAACATTCACTCAACATCAAACATCCGTGCTATCATAAACTTCACAAATTTCTATGATAATAAAAAAAAAATTATACATAGAGCCTGAAACACACACACACACTCAACATTAAACATCAATATTGTCATAAACTTCACGAATTTGCTTGATAATACAGAAAGAATATAAGCATGATTTTTTTCTGGTAACAAGCGAGATTTTATATTACATATTTTTGGCCAGTACTCTTTCAATGTAAAAAAAAAAATAAAAAACCATAGAACCAGTGATTAATTAAATACTGCACTACTTAATCACCTCTTACGACTACCCTTCCCCCTGGCTCACCTTGGGAAGGAGTAGTGGCAGGGAGTGTGTTGGGGGCGTCCTGAGTTGGGGGGGAGAGTGACACTTCCCCCACCACCCTGGGATCCAAGTGTTGTATAGCCTCGGTCACCTTGCCCAGGGAGATGAGGGCTTCACCGGCATACAGATGACCTAACAGTCTGTATAAGGCAGAGAAATACACTTAATTGAGGACAAACATAGATACAAAATCATTTATACAGTAAGCTTAGGACCGTATATAACAATCTTTTCTGGAACAACTTAAACAAATAAATACCACACCACACCAGTACAAAACAAAACCACATCACATACTTGTACACATCTGGTATTTTGGGATGAGCCACCAACAGGAGCTCAGCATGTCTGAGCGCCGCAGAGAAGTCAGAGAGGCAGAGACCCACATAAGCACTGCAGGCCAGCGCCGACACCCTCAGACTCACCACCTCAGCACCACGCAAGGGAGAGGAAGGACCGGCCGGGTATAACTCAGGCATCACTCCTGGAAAATATTATAAATCAATACTTTGCTTACTTTAAGTCCCACAAACAAAACTAAACTAATAATCGGTTACTAATACACGTGTACTTCATATATAAGGTGATAATTCTACTAACTACTTAATTACTGACCCGAGACTTCCTGTTCGTCCGTAAGTGAGGTCGTGGAGACGTTTTCAGGTAGGAGTGTGAGGGCGTTGCGGAGGCAGAGGCGGGCAAACTCTAAAGTGGGCTCAGGGAAGGCTGCGTCGGAGTCTGGATGCATCTCACTCCTGGGCGATTAAGGTTAGGTTAGGTAAGGTTAGGTTAGATAAGGTAAGGTAAGGTAAGGTAAGGTAAGGTTAGGTAAGGTTAGGTAAGGTAAGGTAAGATAAGGTAAGGTAAGGTAAGGTAAGGTAAGGTAAGATTAGGTAAGGTAAAGTTATTATCATTATTATTACTATTATTATTTATTATTGTTTTTATTAATTTTTAAACTCTATCCTTTTGTATACTTCCTACTGTATACTTTTAACTCTTGTCCTGCACATCTGTTATCAATAAACAATCAATAAATACAATATTCAATAAGATGTACCAACTTCATTTTTTCCCTTTACAAACATTTAAATACAGGCGACACATTCAAAACAATTCACTAACTTTTTCCCTTTCTTCTTTTACAAACATATAAATACATTCACTTTCACATTCAAAAAAAGATTTACACACTATTTTTTTACATTCACATTCAAAAAGATTAACTCACTTTTTTTTGTTGTGGTCCGTGATGCGCGTTGCGAGGCAAATCTTACGATGCATCCCAGCACCCACCGTCCCCTGCATGATGGACCGCTTAGAGTTGAGGTCCTCCTTCAGACCCTGCAGAAGGAGAGAGAGTGTGGAGAATGAAATCATACACTCCTGGGATACAACAGATGAAATGAACACACAGAATAAAGAAAGACACATGCATTCTAAAGGCCAAATTTTCAGGGATAACTAAATGCTTGATAAAATAAATAATAAAGTAAAGAGAGTTCTCAGTGGTCGTCCTCACCCGGGATGACTCAATACTTAATAAAGAAAATAATAACAGTTCAAAGTTCTCAGTGGTCATCCTCACTTAATAAATAAATAAGATATATAAACAAAATAATAAAGTTCAAAGTGTGAGTGGTCGTCCTCACCAGCTTGTGTACAGTGATGCAACACTCTGCCAGCCTCAGCCACAGCCTTGGATTCATGGGATGCACCTGCAGCACCTCCAGCAGGAAGTCAAAGGCCTTGTCGGGTTTGTTCATGTGTAACAACGTCACACCGAGGTTATAGTAAAGCTCAGGCTGCACATTACTGCTCAGCTGGTACAGTGGCTGATGTGATAACACTTCTGTAATAATGAAGGAAAGTTATGTAGTATTAAGAACATAGAAAAACAAAAGAAAATAATGAGGCTGCAAAAGGCTAGTGGACCTACACAAGGCAACTATTGTATTCCTCTCAAGGACATAGTCAGTATCTTCTTGTATAATATATAATAAACAATGCATTCAAAACATCCACAAATTACATGTAGATATATAAAATACAATTATGTATAAATAACATAACATACGAGTAAATAACAGCCTCTCTAGTTTAATTGATCAGTTCATTTACGAGGTTTACAAAATATTTCACTGTACCTGAGTGTGCCGATGAGTTTGTTTCCTCTCCAACCTGAGTTTCCTGTAGTGCCTTCTGCAGGTAGAGGCAGGCTACTGTAGGCTTACCCATCCCAAGGTGAATCACTCCCAGGTTATTGTAGTACATCACACCAAGACTAGGACCGTACGACCTGACAACCATTACAAGGGATTGGGTGTAATTTTTAAGTTGTCCAGATCTATTAATCATTATAAAAGATTGGGTATAGTTTTGAAGTTGTCCAGATCTGGTAATCATTATAAGAGATTGTGTATAATTATCAAGTTGTTCAGATCTATCAATCATAATCTATCCTAATCAATCAAAATCATAATCTATCACACACGTACACACACACACACACACACACACACACACACACACTCACGGACTAGGGGGAGGTATTGCCGCACATTGGTTCAGCACTTTGATAGCTTTCCTGAAGTTTCCTTTAAGGTATTCAAGTTGACTCTTCAAGCTTATCAGAGTCACATTCTGTAAAGGAAAAATACTTAGTCAAAATTCAACTTCATTAAAATCAAGCTTCGTTAAAATTGAACTTTCGTCAAAATTAAACTTTATCAAAATTAAACTTCATCATAATTCAACTTCGTCATTATTCAACTTTTTTCAAAATTCACAAACTGTTTCCATGACATAAAATTCCTATTATGCAAAGAACCTGAGTATCTTAAGCATATATATTTCATTGGACTTTTCTAATATAAAATGAGACGGTAAAAATAATAATAGAGATAAAGATATAAAAAAAAGGAGGAGGATGGAAGGAAAGAGGATGCAAGGGAGAATAAGGAAGAAAATAGAAAGTTACATATAATTGAAAAGAAGAAGAAGAACAGGGAAAAAGAGAAAGAATAAGAGAAAAAATATTAGGTTACATAGAATTACAAAGAAGGACAAGAAATACACGCAGCTGCCTCACCAAAGAGTTGCCGGCCGTGACAGCATGAGTTACTATAGTCTTGAGTTCCTTCTTGGCGACTCTTAACGCTCTCATCATGAGCAACGCCCGTACGCGCAGCTGCTGCAGCTTCCCCCGCAACTGTTCCTGAGTGGCGCTGCATCGTATCTCATCAGCTGCGGTGCTGGTGGTGCTGCTACTGCTGCTGCTACTACTGCTACTGCTACTACTACTGCTGCTGCTTCCAGTACCACCAGAAACACTGATTTTTTCTGGAGATCTGTAGAAAAATTGAATCACATTGAATCATCATCTAGAATAATCAATTTTTTTTTTTCTTTTATTAGATTCAAATATATCTTAAATTTCACATAATCTATCCACCAAACTCTTACTTGTTTTCTTTTTCCTGTGGTGGAGGTTGTTTGTGTGAGGGTGTGTGAGGCAGAGGCTGGGGCAGGAAGGTGGTCTCGGTGTGGGTGATGATAGCCAAGGCTCGCTCAGGGTGGTACGTCCCCAAGTGACACTCAGCTATCAGCAGACACACACCTATACCCACACTCTCCTCTGTGCACAAGGAAACACAATCAGGACAATCAATCAATGCAAACAATCAATACAGACAATCCATAAAAACAATCAATATAGAAGAAATAATGTGTTGCTTTTTATTAGTCAGGAAAAACAATCAATAAAGATGAAGAAATGTGTTGTTTTGATTAAACTAACACACTAATTAGGTCTATCAGATGCTGCAATGAAATTTCCAATATAATAATTCCTCATTATATCGCGATTCAGTTTTCTCGGTCCTTTTTATTTTGCTTTTTCTGTATGACCTATTGATTTTGATATCGCACATATTTTTGCCATTTCGCGGCATTCCGCAGCATTGTTTAGGTGTTTAAACATGTTTCTATTGTTTTAAAAGTGTGTTTAAAGACCTTAAAATGCTTTTAAAAGTATTGTAAAAGTTACAAAAACATGCCTTGGGTGTATTTGAATAGGGTATTTTTATTTCCCGGATTTTCACTTCTCACGGGAAGGTCTGGAACGTATCCCCCACGATGGAGGGGAACCAGTGTACTTGAATTACTGTTACAAAGACATGAGAACCAAACCAAACCTAACCTAAGAACTCCTAACCTAACCTAACCTAACCTACCTAAGGACTCCAGGCCCGTGTACATCTTCTCGAGGAGGGCCAAGGCAGCACAGTACTGGTGGAGGTGGTACAGCAAGACACAGTGGTTGAAACGGATCACACTCCGCTCCACCTCGTCCCCGGTACCCACGGCATCAATCTTAATCCCACACTGTAATGGGATCACAAATTCATATACGATCATTAGTTATTTCTTGACTAGAGGATATTTTACGAATTTTCAACTGTAATATGGAATAAATAGTAGTTAATTGACAGTTTAGTGATAGTATAATTATATGATTTTCTCCTTATAAGAAAGGGTAACTAATTAACAGTTTAGTGACATAATGATATGATTTTTTCCTCAAAAGAAAGAGTATATAATTAATAGTTTAATGACATAATAATTATATGATTTTCTCGTAATAAGAAAGAGTAGATAAATAACAACTAAATGACATAATAATGATATGATTTTCTCCTTATTTAGACCTGAGGCTTTGATAGTTAACACAATAAAAGGCTAAGGAAAGACTTACTTGTGTGCAGATGTCGGCCAGCTGCTTACGAAAGGTTTCAGTCTTCTTGAGGTCACTCTTGTAGTAATCAACGACGGCTTTGTTCATCAAGACCTGGAAGAACAGTTTTACACACACGCTGAACAATGATTTAATGCTGATGTGCAATATATAATAAATAACACAAATAGCTTACCTAGTGATAGCAAAAGAGGCAAATATTTCTACACTCAAAATTAATTAATGAACATAAAAATGACTTAAATTCATAGGAGCTGTCTTGTGTAGGTCAACTGATCTTAGGTTTTCCGAAGAAGGTTAGTTTGTCCCCAAGGTAAATTTTAACGATCAACAGAATTAAATTATGTGAGACTATATAATAAATAGAAATGGGTTGGTTGTTTAATATGTAACCCATAGGAATTGCAACCTTCTTATTTTCTTATGTTCTTAAATTGTATAGCTAACTGTATTAACCTTCGTTCTTCAATTCTACCATCAATTGTATTAACACTTGTTCTTAAATTCTAGATCAACCGGCCTCTTGCAGCCTCCTTATTTTCTTGTGTTCTTATGTTCTTCAATTCTATATATATTAACTATATTAACCTTTGGGTCTTTTGTTTTTTGGTCTTGTGTTCTTAATGTTCTTTAACTCAACCGGTAACTTTATTAACCTTTGTTCTTAAATTGTGCTGGTAGTTAACTGTCATAAGCTCACCTTGGGGTCCTTTGGTCTGGTGCCATGGAGGTAGGAGAGTAGTGTGAGGGCCGCCACATAGTTGCCCTTAGTGAACTGTGTCTGTGCCGCCTGAGCCCACTCCCTCTCTGTGTCGGTTGCATCTGAGGTGTTGGAGCCTTCTGTGGTGGTGGGAGACTCTGGGCACTCCTCCCCCCCACTCTTGCTCTCTGCCATCTGTACACACACACACACACACACACACACACACACACACACACACACACACACACACACACACACACACAATCAATCAATCAATCAATGAATAATGTTATACTCAGAGAAATATTGAAGGTCAGTATAATGTAATTCAGACCGAAATTATTTGTTTAAGAGAGGAGTATCAAGACGCCTACAATTAGCTACGTTATAACTTGTCATATATTCATCAGCTGGTTATAAATGTCTGCGTGGAAGTGAAAATTAACCTCAGGGAGTGTCATGAGGTTAGGAAATTAACATGTGCTTATATATGACTAAATTTTCCTTTTACCATATGTTGTGGAACTAATACCACATCATTTGACAAGGTACCACATCATTTGACAAGGTAAGTACCGCATGAAAGACTCCTATATATAAGTAAGGTTAGACCACATGTGACTGATGGGAAGGTTCTCCGCTGGATTAGGTTTTAGCAATAATGAGTTACAATAACATATCCAATGTGCGTGTGTGTGCGTGTGTGTGCGTGTGTGTGTGTGTGTGTGTGTGTGTGTGTGTGTGTGTGTGTGTGTGTTAATGGTTCTGAGTCTAAGTGAGGGGTGGGGTAACTTAGACAGTCAGGTTAATAATGATTTTAGTAAATTCACTAATAATTCTTATAAAATAGGTAGGATTATTAGATCAGAGTCTGACGTAAAGGACTTGCAGGGAGACTTAGATAGGTTAAATGAGTGTGTGGTCAGAAGACAGATGGAATATATTTTAATATTGACAAGTGTAGAGTAATAAATGTTGGTAATAATGAATATTGGTAGTAATGAATGTTGAAAGGAAAAATCCTCACATCAGGTACAATATAAGCACGGTAAAAGTGAATAGATCAGAATATGAGAGATTTGGGTGTACAGGTTAGCTAAGACCTCCGTCCCAGAAAATAATGTATTGAGGTTAGAGATAGGGCTAATAGTGTTAGGATTCATTGTTAAGAGTAATAAAAGTAGAAAAGTAGAAGTGGAGGTTATTCAGCTAATAGAGTGTTAGGTATCATTGGTAGGAGGATCAAAATTGTTATAAGTAGAAGTGCTGAGGTTATTCTGAAGTTGTATTTGGCTTTAGTCAGACCTCACCTCGACTATGCAATACACTTTTAGTCCCCGTATTATAGAATGGATATAAGATTATTGGAGTGAATGCAGAGAAAGATAACCAAAATAATACGTAATAAGATCATGACAACTACGCCGCCCACCTTACAAGAACTTCAAAGATACACCATTACAATCACCTTATTTAATGGCATTTTAACCCTTATTATGGCACTTAGGGAAGATTTAATATCAACTCCACTTACTTGAGCACCACTTGGTTGTTAAATGGAGGTCATAGAGGCTGTAGGAATAGGTAGGAACACGTTAGAAGTGCTAGGAGTAGAAATTTATAGTCACTCCTGAGACTCACTTTTTCTTCTTCTTCTTCTTGTGACTGACAGTAAACTTCACCTTGATCTTGGTGTTACAGGTGACTTACTTACTTCGGCAACTCCTATGGGATAAGATAGTTAAAAAGACTTACTGCTTGTCTATATACTCTATTTTCTATAATTGTTCCATAATTATACATATACTCACCCCCCCCTACTCCCCCCCATTACACAGCCCCGCACCAATACCATCTGTTCCCTTCCAATTCTTTCAACTACTTCCCTCATTTCACACACTATTACAGTCAAATTCACATGCATTATTTCCATTCTATCACCATCATACTTTTCTTCATAGTACTCTACTGTCTCGTCCTCTCTCATTTGGCACACTTTCTTGGGGGACTCAAACTACCCAGCAAACATGGAATGAATGGGCCAATGCTGGCATTCTGGCATTGCAAGTGTTGGGCCAATGCTGTACATTTTGGCTGCCAGTACTAGCCCAATTTATTTCAGTTATCCGTTTGCACCCTGGCATGTATGGGCCCGATACTGGATCTATGTTGGGCCAGATGTCGGATCAATGATGGGCCAATAATGGCACACCTACATCGTGCCTTAATAGTATGGCAGCAATCGGACCAATTTCACCGGTTTACCACCTTGGATATTGACCCAATATAAAACCTGAATTCAAACAGATATTGTCCCAACACAAGACCTGAATGTAAACAGACATTGGGCCGATATATATATATATATATATATATATATATATATATATATATATATATATATATATATATATATATATATATATATATATATATATATATATATATATGGTGCATTGTTTGAAGAAAAAAAATTGTTTTACAATTTTTTATTAAAATAATACAAAATGTTCATCCTAAATTATAGTGACTCATATATCACAGCCATTTAAAAATCACAATGTCCCTGCTGATAATTAAGAAGATGACAAAATTACTATAATTATTTAGTAAATAATACACCACAGACATTATCAAAAACCCATCTCCTTGTTACCAGGGAGGACAGAGGTAGAGGCCAGAGGAAAGAGAAAACGAACAGTAGGTAAAAGGAATAGTAGAGATCACCCAATGAAATGGGTCACACAAGCAATTCACTCTACCCTTCAAGCCCGAGGGGATCACAGACTACCCCCAAACCAAACTGATCCACAACATAAGTTGCTTTTAGGAATACCATTTCTCAGCCTTTAAACTTAAAACATCACACACAATTAAGACACATCAGACATGTTCCAAAATTACAGAAATGCCATAATATGCATGCAAAAAAAAATTCCATTGAATTGAGGTTAACTGCAGGCACAGTGGATCTACAAACTAAAAAATAAAATAAAAAAAATATAAAGAGAATATTAGAAATTATTTATAGTACTCAAGATCCATAGCATTACCAGGGCTGGGAAAATTTTTGTATTTCCTAATGTACCAAACAAAAAAGTAAACTTTAGAAATCCTATAAGCTGAATCTACGAACAGGTTGGATCTCAGAGAGAGAGAGAGAGAGAGAGAGAGAGAGAGAGAGAGAGAGAGAGAGAGAGAGAGAGAGAGAGAGAGAGAGAGAGAGAGAGAGAGAGAGAGAGAGAGAGAGAGAGAGAGAGAGAGAGAGAGAGAGAGAGAGAGAGAGAGAGAGAGAGAGAGAGAGAGAGAGAGAGAGAGAGAGAGAGAGAGAGAGAGAGAGAGAGAGAGAGAGAGAGAGAGAGAGAGAGAGAGAGAGAGAGAGAGAGAGAGAGAGAGAGAGAGAGAGAGAGAGAGAGAGAGAGAGAGAGAGAGAGAGAGAGAGAGAGAGAGAGAGAGAGAGAGAGAGAGAGAGAGAGAGAGAGAGAGAGAGAGAGAGAGAGAGAGAGAGAGAGAGAGAGAGAGAGAGAGAAAGGGTATACTATCTAGCATTAATTCCGTGAAATTTTCGCAGGTCCTGCTAGTAATAATGATTATAACAACAACTGGTGGATTTGAAAAAAATTATGTAGATATAACTTTAGAAACCTTAAACCTTAACCTTAGAAACTTTAAAAAAAAATTCTCGAGTAGTAAATAAACAAAAATAATTACTAAATGATTTTCCAAATATTAAGCAATGATTGCTACGAGAAGCTATGAGCCCTCGTTGCTCTGCTGCAATTCAAACACGCCGACTTCGTCCCCCGCATCGGTCAAAGGAATTCCTCAAGTATATCAAGATGGTTTTACCAATTTCATCTTCGGTGGTCATGATATTGGTGCTGTTAAGCAATTGCTACCTAAATTGTGTGTGTGTGTGTGTGTGTGTGTGTGTGTGTGTGTGTGTGTGTGTGTGTGTGTGTGTGTGTGTGTGTGTGTGTGTGTGTGTGTGTGTATGTGTGTGTGTGTGTGTGTGTGTGTGTGTGTGTGTGTGTGTGTATGTGTGTTTGTACTTATTGTATAATACTATCCCCACTAAACTAAAAAGTAGCATTATTGTAACTATGGAAATATTTCCATACATCAATATGTCCACTATTTGTCTTACTGGTTTTTGTCTACTTTTTGAGGGACTGAAGCAAGCGTACCTTGAAGTATAAATATTATTGCACTTTTATATTTCTTTAGAGAAATGATGGAAATGAATCCCTTAATAAGATGGAATTTACTACAACAGCTTAATAATTAATAAGTTTAATGTAACATACTTGTCATTATCAAACAGATCTTGGTTTTTTTAAATCCCACCTTGTGCTCGTTATTTTTGGTTTTCCAACCACTACGACTCTCCCAATGTTAGGCGTTTACATGTAATGTCAAGACCACTTGCCAAGATGCAATGACTAGGCAAATTCTGACCAACATATCGCAAACACTTTCAATATACAAATTTCTGCGTTTGCGAGTGTTTTGCCTTTGGTCATGTAACGAATCACAGCTCATCAAACTTCAGAACTTCATCTGTGTAGACACTGAGCGAGATAATATTTCGATTAAATAAGAGGAAAGTAAGACGTTCAAGACCATAACAGTTGTAGAAATAAATAAGATTTATAATATATATGTTGTTTTTTATATAAAAGGTGGTGGCGTTCAGGGCCAGGAGTTGGGAGCGAAGCAATACTCGGTGAGAGTGGTAACGCGGACACTGTAGTAAGAAGTGTTCGATAGTCTCCTGAGTGTTCCTGCACCACGGGCAGTGTGGGTCAGGGGACAGACGCAGGCGGTGCAGGTGAGCCGTGAGTGTTGTGTGGCCGAGGCGGAGGCGGGTGAGGGCGACATCTAGGACGCGGGATTGTTTCCGTATCTACGGCTGTGGTGAGGAGTCCCTGCGGTATTGGCCCATGGATGTGGTGTGGAGGGCATCTTGGAGAGTGTTGTCCCAGGCAGAGCGGCAGACCCGAGAGATGAGACGCTTTGCTGTGGAGAGAGGAAGGGGAAGAGGTATTATGTTTACCTCTGACAAGGCCATCTTGGCGGCCGCGTCAGCGACCTCGTTACCTCTAACACCTGAGTGTGAAGGCACCCACTGGAAGATGATGTTCCAGCCCTCAGTGTTGAGGTGGAGGAGGGTCTGTTGCATTGCGTGGACGAGAGTCGTGGATGAGGCTGGGTGGCGGGAGAGGAGGAGATGAAGTGATGAGAGGGAGTCTGTGTACACCACAGCCTTGCCCTTAGTGTAGGTGGTGCAGAGGTGTGTAAGGGCTTGGTGGAGGGCGTAAAGCTCCGCTGTCACCACGTCTGTCTCCGGTGGAAGCCTTCACGTCCTGCAGATGGAGGCGCCAGGGTCATAGATGGCTGCTGATGTAACAGGGGGTGCTGGGGATAGGGAGCCATCAGTAAATATTTTTAGGTGGTTGTGATACAATGTCTTGTCCAGCTGCTGGAAGAGGGGAGCTGCTAGGATACTGGCAGATTGCTTGGGAGGAAGGCCAGGAATATGCAGGGCAAACAGGTGTGAGATGTCCAGCCAGGGTGGTAAAGGAGAGTGTGGAGTTGTTGTTGTTGTTGTTGTGTCTCGGCGGATGTAAACAAGAAAACAGTCCCGCTATTTAAGACGGAAAGCCAGGACTGTTCGTTATATTTTAATATACCAGATTGTTTAAGGAAATCTAATGAATAATATAATAATAATAAATGATGAATAATTCTAATGGTTTAAAAAAAGGAAAAAAGTAGTATTCGATGACGTATATATAAAACGAAAATCTGAAAATTTATTACACATCGTGAAGCAGTTATATATACTTTAAACAATAGATTAAGATACCTAACGAGATTCTACATAACTATTTTCTATATTGAAGTCACATTAACCGCATGAAAAAAATAAATAGAAAATATACACATAAAATATGCAAAAATAGCAAACAAACAACAATAGTCAAGTTAACCCAATTCAAACGATAGAATAAGATATAAAGAATTATTCAGGCACACAATGAATAATAATAAAACCGTACAACCTGAAAAAACAACGAAAATAACAATAAATTAGAAAAAACAACATCCCTATATCTCAACTAATATAAACCCTAGAATACTATTAATTATACAAAATAAACACAAAAAAATAGCAAATTCAATGAACCCAATGTTATGCGGAAGTAAGGTAAAGTATTGCCGAAAATTGCAAAAAAAACATTATCATTACCATATGTAAACAAACATCAAAATAAACCTAATTACTTAATAACGCAAGTAATTAATGATAGTAAGTCATTCTAGATTTTTAATTTTACCTTGCCTGTTAATTATAAAGCTGAGGATAAAGAGGTAAGGCGAGGAATTGATAAAATGTTTTGGTACTTACACCGGCCCGTCAGATGTTAGTGGTCCGGCGGTCTCTATAACACAGAGATAAACAATGATATATATTTTAAAACATAGATTAGAATACCTAACGAGCTTCAACATAACTATTTGTCATATTCAAGTTACATTAATTTCATAAAAAGATATTCATTTCACTACAAAATATAGAAAAATTTAAATAAACAACAATAATGACATTAAACCAATATAAACCATTGAATAATATATAAAAACATATTTAAGCACAATACAAACCATAAACAAAACAAAAAAACAAAAAAACTGAAAAAAAACGGCAAAAATACCAATATTTTCACATACCCAATATACCATAATTAAACATAAACAAACCTTACAGCACCCTAAATTAAGATATATTATTAATAAACAAACCGTAAACAATCCATAGAACGCAAAAAAAATGACGAAATAAGTCCAAAATACTGTAAAGGGGATGCCGCTGCAAAGGCAATCTCCCCGACCACCAAACTGAACAGGTCACAAGAAGAAGAGGAAGAAGAGGAAAATTTTCTCGGTTGTTTAGAAACCAATCTTAATATACTACAGCTCATTAGAACAAGCGTTTTCTGGTTTATCTAATTGACTCTATACATCTTTTACGTTAACCTCATACTTTTCGAGTTATTTAATAGAAAGTGTCTCCCTGCGGGAGAGACTTGGGCGCCATTAAAGTCTACGGAGAAAACACGTTTCTCCTATACAAATTAATGCTTACAGGTCAATTTTGATCAACGAATTTAAATTCAAGAAAACTGGCTCCATATAGCTTATTATGGTTTATTGAAGATGTACAACTTCAATTCATATGCTCTTTCCCGTTTATGTGACGAAAATGTTTCTTTTATTATTTTGTAACCGGAAAATGACTAAAATTAAGGTTAAAAACGTCATTTTACTGCGTGATTATTAGTCTTAGGCAATAATGTATTGATACAAAGTTGTAGGGTTTAAAAATGTCTATCAGATGCTGCAAAAATATTTCCAATATCTTTAATAGCATTCGAGAAAATGAGAAAGATAATAATTTCTGTGGCAAAAAGGATGATACAGTTGACATTCTCTTTATATACTATAGCTCAATAGCACAAGCATTGTTTTCTCGGTTGCTTAGCAACCAATCTCAATATACTATAGCTCATTAGAACAAGCGTTTTCTGCTCTATCTAATTGACTCTATACATCTTTTACGTTAACCTCATACTTTTCGAGTTATTTAATAAAGTGTCTCCCTGTGGGAGAGACTTGGGCGCCGTTAAAGTCTACGGAGAAAAAACGTTTCTCCTATACAAATTAATGCTTCCAGGTCAATTTTGGTCAACGAATTTAAATTCAAGAAAACTGGCTCCATATGGCTTATTATGGTTTATTGAAGATGTACAACTTCAATTCATATGCTCTTTCCCGTTTATGTGACGAAAATATTTCTTTTATTATTTTGTAACCGGAAAATGACTAAAATTAAGGTTAAAAACGTCATTTTACTGCGTGATTATTAGTCTTAGGCAATAATGTATTGAGACAAAGTTGTAGGGTTTTAAAATGTCTATCACATGCTGCAAAAATATTTCCAATATTTTTAATAGCATTCGAGAAAATGAGAAAGATAGTCATTTCTGTGGCAAAAACGATGATACAGTTGACATTCTCTTTATATACTATAGCTCAATAGCACAAGCATTTTCTGCTCTGTCCATGTGCCTGTGCCGGTCTGTCTGTGTGTGTGTGTGTGTGTGTGTGTGTGTGTGTGTGTGTGTGTGTGTGTGTGTGTGTGTGTGTGTGTGTGTGTGTGTGTGTGTGTATGTGCTTATTGCGTAATTAGTTGACCTAAGCATTATTTTTGCCAGAAATTATATAGATCCATCAGGGAATTGACTTTGCAAACCTCGAGGCCTAAAATTACTTAAGCTTTTTCCTGCAGTAAGATAGAATAATTACCGTATGACTATTCATTTCAACACCATTACTACTACTATTTAGTTTCCTTAATGTTACCTCTTTACGTTCTCTCACACCTCATCAGGACAAACTATTAGAATACCATTTTGAAACTGCATTCACCGAAATATAGGCACCAACTTCAGTTAGTAGACTTATTGGTCATGTCTATAGCTTAGTGAGTTGGCGCCTATTATTAAGTCTCAAAAATATATTTTTTTAAATGTCTTTCTCCACTGACGAAGAAAAAGATTTCATCATTCAAAACAAATTATATAACATCTTGAAAAAATATAATATACTATCAATAAGAATTTCATATACAAATATAATGTAAAAATTCACATCTCAACAAACTCGAAAACAAAATACAAACATCTTATAAAAACACACACCAACAAAAACCAAAACACTGATGCATGGAAGCGAAGTGAATCAACCAATACAACAGACACAGTCACCTCCACACAAGCTAGACCACTGTAACTCCAGCTTATCAGGACCACAGTAACCCACACCAACACACTCGCCAGGACACATTTTCTTCTGACAGGTGGTGGGTAAGAAGTGACGGGCGGGTAAGAAGTGACGGGCGGGTACGTGGCGATGTAAGGATTGTCTGTGGAGAGATAAGGGTTGCTAGTGGTCAAGTAAGGGTGGCTAGTAAGGACGTAAGGATGGCTAGTGGGAAAGTAAGGGTTGCTAGTAAGGACGTAAGGGTGGCTAGTGGGGAAGTAAGGGTGGCTAGTGACTACATAAGGATGGCTAGTGGTGAAGTAAGGGTGGCTAGTGGTAAAGTAAGGATGGCTAGTGGTCAAGTAAGGGTGGCTAGTGACTATGTAAGATTTAGTTACCTAGGGATAGAAATAAGTAAAGAAGGTATTGGAGGCAGTGAGCAGAGAAAATGTAATGAAAGTAAGGCAAGGAAAATGATGGGAATGATCGTAAGTGCAGGAAGCAGGGAAGTTAATAAGTATGAACATGGAAGATGTCTATGGAAAGGGATGGCGGTGCCACATTGTCTGTATGGATCTGAAATAACTAACTATAGAGCAGAGGATATAAGAAAACTTGAGGTGATACAGAAGGGAGGTGGTGCCTAGGAGCCCCCAAGAGTACAGCCATAGAAGCGTTAAGAGGAGAAATGGGGTGGAGCTCATTTAAAGAGAGGATCGAAAAAGGGAAGCTTTGTTTTATGAAGAAAATAGAAAGAATGAATGAAGGTAGATGGGCCAGCCAAGCATACAAAGCATGTAGAAACAATTCACAATGGCAGAGAGAAGTAGAAAGATGGAAAGTTAGAGGAGGAATGGAAGCAGGATGGCAGGAAATGGGAGTCAAAGAGATAAAGAATAAAGTAGAAGAGAATGGCCACCAGGAATGGAGGAATGGAATGGAAGGAAAAAGCACGCTGAAATGGTACAAAGGCAAGGAAAGAATATGCAGTGAAGAGTGGTACCAGGGGGACTGGCCAGGTAAACTGCTATTTAAAGCAAGAAGTGGAACGCTAGAAGTAAGGGGCAGAAACCGAGACATAAATGAGCAACAATGCAGACTATGTGGAGAGGTGAAGGAAACAGTGGAACATTATATAATAGAGTGTGACATGTACAGGACACAAAGAAAAGAGTTGGACAGACAAATAGCAGGAATTATTGGAAGAGAAGAATGGCATAAGAGAAAGGAGGGGGAAGATAGAGGAATTAGAACAGCATTGGGATTGACAGGAGACAAAGACAATGATAATTTGATAGTGAGCCACGTGAAAACATTTCTGGCCGAGAGCTGGCTATTAAGAAAAAGATATTTAAGGGAGTAAAAGAAGAAAGAAGAGCGACCTATGAAGTGATCAAAAGCTATATACCCTTCCAGACTTCGTGAATATGCTACCCGGAATGGAGCCATGCAGTGTTACTGTAGAAAAAATGCATTATACAAAATGTTATCATTGTTTTACTAAACTTATATATTTTTTATGGGGAGTATCAGTATAATTCTACCACTCCTGTCTTAATTCTGCAGCAAATGTAGTGGCTTGTAATGATGACTGGATTGATGCATGAATAACCCCATCGGGCCAAAATTCGATTACCATTCTCATTCCGGCGTTGTAAAAAGTTAGTTCAATATTGGCCCAATATCACTTTAACACCAATGGGCCGATGTAGGAAATTTATTATGGATAGGAATCGGCACAACGCTTGGTTTCTGTCTTCCCAACGTTCCGCCTTGGGGCCGCCGTTTGCCATTATCGGTCCGATACTTCAATGTTTGCTGGGTATATAATATATTTGTATAGTTCCCTGCATTTATTGTTTACATATGTTTATTACAAATGAAGATGTACTGTTAGAGGATAATTATCCATAAATACATCAAATTGAAAAGCTGCCCACACGCAATTTATAATATAATATCTGACGTTTTAAGATAACATTGAATACTGTCGTCCTTCGCCTAATCAGTCTAAATTGTTTCATGGATAAAATTTATATAAAAAAATTATAGTTTGGAATGCAATAAATACATTATGTTGAGAACAATCCAATTTCATCAGCTTCATAAATTAAGCCAAGAAGTCTTGAATTCATGACTTCATTCTCGCCAGACAGAAGTTCATCCAAGATTGGTTTCATCATCTTTTTCATAATAGCTGCAAACATTTTTTTCCCACTATTGGAAAAAGCGAAAGGCACTAGCATCTTAGCTACCCCCAATTTCATACCATCCACTACAACTTTGACTGGGAGGAGCAATGGCTTGTCAAGGATGGAAGGTTCAAGCTTTCTTATATTACCCGGGTTTTTATTGCTGAGAGTACCTTGGGTAAGCACACATCCAAAGAGAAAGCCAAATGGATATGACTCCTCCCATTCTGCCTTTAGGTCTGCGAGGCTCCAGTTGGTTAGTGGATGACCTAGTTGTGTGGTTAGCATTGTGAAGGTGGCGTGATAATGGCTAAGTACCTCCTCCAAATGGTCCTTCCTCACCTCGCGATTGGTGGAAGTGTGTAATAAGTACTGCAGATCAAATACTGGAGGACCCCATGAACTGTTTCCCCAGTCAATAACTTTTACTTCCTCAATGATTTTCTCTCCTTCAGGTGCTTCAGTGTACTTAAACATGAAGTTATTATTCCAGTAATCCCCGTGCACTAAACATTTGACTTGATACTTATTTATTAAAGCACTAGATGTTTTTTCTAAGAGAGAGGGCTTGTTTAACTCTATCTTCTTGCCAAGTTCTTCAGTATCTTTGCAACGTTTGAGGAATGTTATACAACCGTCGAACATTACTCCCAATAACGTATTAAAAATGTTCATGTACTTTTGGAATGAAGGAAAACATGAATATTTAGTAGTATCTGTCGTCTTGTAGAACACATAAGACACAGCATGAATCCTGGCTATTTTGTCTACAGCAGCCATCAGTTGTTGAGGATTGAGTCCCTTACGCTTATCATTCATTTCATAGCCAGCATAATCAAGGTTCTCAAAGACTAAAATATATTCACTGCTTGTGTGTTTTCCATAAATCAGCTTCGGGAGAGTAATCAGAGGCTCTTGAGGTAGCTTGTCACTTAGGATCTTATTGAAATTGTTGATTAAGTCCGTATATATTTTGTATTCCCTTAAACTGGCCTTGAAATGCTTATTCAATACTTTCATTGAGGCATCCGGCATGAGAAGTTTAGCCACTAGATGGTAAGTCTTTTTCTCTTCATTTTCCTCCGTTGTTTCCGCACTAAAGAAAACCACTTGGGAGTTGTAACCATCGCCAAGGTCTGATGGAAGGATTGGAACGATATTAATTTGATTGCTGTACTAGAATACTTCTTGATACATTGTTTGAAAGGTGTGAAAAGAAACATGAGAAGTATTAACTAGAATACTCCTTGATACATTGTTTAGTGTTGTGTGTGTGAAAGGGAACGGCATGAGAAGTATTAATTCATAATTCTTCAACTTTTTGATAATAATCGTGGATTGTACATTTTTTTATATCAAATTGATGCATATATGATCTATCTATGAAATATGATAGTTCAGTGGCTCTAATTAACATTTAAAGAGTAACGAGAGGCTGATTTTCATTATGATGCAACAAAAATAATTAACAAGAACATAGATTTATTTTAAAATCTAAAACACCTAATATAGATACAAATGCGAGACTAAACAATACATTTACCCTTCAGAAACAAAACTAAAAATGGATGAAATACATATAACTACCTCACTAATATCTCTTTGGATGAAATATATAATTACTTCACCAATCTCTCTTTTTCCTCCTTACCTTCCCTTACGGTGCAGCTGTCCACTTGAAGGAAGCCTGGTGGTGAGTGTGGATCTGTGGCTGCCTTGTGTTCACTCAGTATGTGCTCCACCCACTTCTTGTTAATATCCCGACCTGACTTAGGAATCTTCATGCTGCTCATCTACTCGATTGACTAAGAGTTAATGGCTGTTAAAGAAAAAATAAAGAATGGATTAGAGTCAGTGGCTGTGATAGGTTAAAACATCTTAATCTCCACTCCCTAGAGAGGAGGGCAAGAGGGGATATGATTGAGGTTTTCAAATGGGTAAAAGGAATTAATAAGGGAAACATTGATCAGGTTTTAGAACCAGTAGCCAGGATAGGACACGTGGAAATGGATACAAGCTAGAAAAACTTAGATTCAGGACAGACATAGGTAGATATTGGTTCACTAACAGAGTCGTGAACGATTGGAATAGGCTGGATAGACACGTAGTAAGTGCTAAGTCAATAGGTAGCTTTAAAAGACAGTTGGATGAGAGTATGGATAGGGATGACAGGTGGGATGGCTAAATATTGGATTATTCCAAGGGTGGGGGACAAGGAACTGCCTCGTGTAGGTCATTAACTGGCCTCTTGCAGTCTCCTCATTTCTTATGTTCTTATGTTCTTATGATGTGTGAAGATTAATTAATAACATAGTATCTCTTTCTCTACTAATGATTAATTGTTATAAGGTGATACATGTTTGTAGTAAATAGGAAAGTAGCTAGATGAATGCAAAACTGTGTGGAGTATAAACGAGGTGATTATAAGTATTTATGATTTATTTTTGTTGTGTGTCCTCATAACCTTCGTTCTCTTATTTGGGTACACTTATTGTAAGGGAGGTTTTGTTTAGTTCAAAAGTCTAGTTTATTTTCCATATATCAAAATGGCTTCATCACTAGAGCCCGGATGTTTAGGCACTAAAAACGCTAAAATAGGCAGGCAAAAAGGCAAAATAAATCGTCTAAATAGGCATCAAAAAAGGCATTTACTCAAGGAAAGATGGTGTGTTTTGGGTGTGTTTGGGGGAGAAAGGGGTGTTTTGGGTGTGTCTTTTTGGGGGGAGGCTATGTGTTTTGGGGGCGTTTGGGTGTGTTTGGGGGGGAGGTGGGTGTGTTGGGATGTGTTTTTGGGAGGAAGAAGGTGTGTCTGAATGTGTTTGGGGAGGAAGAGGGTGTATTGGGGGTGTTTTGGAGTGTTGGAGGGGCGGGTGTATTAGCGGTTGTGTGTGTGTTGTCAATGATAACCAGTGTTGTCAAGGTCAAAGCTTCACTAACTTATTGAAGCTTTGAAAGTTTCGGAACACCTTAATGAATTCTTATTGACAATAAGGATTCATTGTGGTGTTCCGAAACTTTTATCTAGTGTCTGAAGTGTTACTTTGTATAAATATATGCAAAAAAGGCACAATAGACTTATATCTAGTTATATAGGCATTGTCACTCGCAATCACACAAAAGGCATAAAAGGCAATTTATGGTATTTTGCTTAAACATCCGGGCTCTAGTCATCACCATTACCTTCACTGTAACTATTATTCTTGATGAGAGGCGTAACAAGCACTCCCTCGTTAACTCTATAATAACCTAATTCGGGGGATAATCACAAGTAATTCTCTAACTATATATATATTTCTACCTTCTCTAAAAACAACAATAATAACAAAACCATACCGTCACTCACTATGATATCTCACACACACACACACACACACACACACACACACACACACACACACACACACACTCCAACTCCACCAAATTATCTTTACATTTAACACGGTGCGCGCGCGCGCTCTCTCTCTCTCTCTCTCTCTCTCTCTCTCTCTCTCTCTCTCTCTCTCTCTCTCTCTCTACGTCTTCGCTTTGCAACATTTCATTTAATTTTACTCGCGGAACAAAATGTATAATATCAAATGTGAATGTAGACAAATTCTTCTCTATGAAAATTTGGATGATGATTACATATAAAAAAAATCAGATATAACTTGCCAATTAACCAAACACAATACGAATATAAGACATAGATAGTTATTTCACATTGACATAGATAAACTTCACTTACTTACCTTAATGAATTCACTATTACGTAGGGAGGTAGATGGTGGAAGGAAGGGAAGGGAAGGGAAGGCAGGCAGGATATGCGTAGTAACTCCCACGTATATAAGCCAGCAAGTATCAAATTACAACATGTGGAAGCAGATAGGAGAGTGGAGTGAGGATATGAATCATACGCCAGGCAGGCAACCTTGATACTCGTATTATGCTTATCACCGTTACTCAAGCATAAAAAGCATAATACAATTGTTTTACTCTCCTCCCAACTACGAATCTGTATCGAGACTTCAACCACTACACTCACTCTTTGACATTATCTTATCAATGGGCTGATAACTGACACAGAAGATGATTGGCTTACCTACACATATATTTTTATTTTCATTCTTATTTTTTATATTTTTTTCTAACAACTGATACTACCACACACACACACACACACACACACACACACACACACACACACGGGGATAGGATTTCCAGTCGATCCGTTCCTACCGAGATTGCAAGGTCACACATACACCTTTATCTTACTCCCGTACCTATTTACTATTGGTGAGCAGAGGTTACAACATTTATGAAGACAAACCCATTTAATCTTCATCCATCCTGGGATTCGAACCCAGAACATCTCGGTTGTGAGACGAGTGTGCTAACCATTACACCATCGGATCGTTTTTTCCCTTCGTTCCTCTTCCAATATTCCTCTGATGTGATTATAGCGTGATTATAATGATTATTTATATTAATTAAGAACTTTTGAATCATTGCATGTATACATATATACTCCTCTCATTTATCATCCTTCAATAACTTTTAATGGGGATATTTTTATTATAATAGATTAGGAAGCATTCATAGCACCGTTGAAAATACGGAACTGATGGAGAAACGTCAAAAAGATAAACACAACAAAAGGTAAACATCAAACGGCTGATCTGGGAAAGGAAAGGAAATTACGGTCATAAAGGCAACAACCTCCTGCACACTCACTACCACAACTCCCTCCACATATACACTGACGGCTCCCGCCTCCCAACACCTCCCTCTGTTGGAGCTGCTATGTATGTCCCAGTACGTAACACTGCCACTGCCTGGAGGCTTCCGGCCTCTGCCTCCATTCTGACGGCAGAACTCTTTGCCATCAGAGAGGGCCTCAGGTTTGCCACCACACTCACCTCCCCTTGCTCAGTCACTCTCTTCTCAGACTCCCTCTCAGCCCTCCAACTCATCCGGCGCCACCGCCCCAAAACACACCACTCCCTCTGCTTCACCATTCACCACTTTCTTCTCCAACTGTCCTCTTCTGGCTTCTCCATCCACCTTCAGTGGGTCCCCTCACACGTCGGCATCATGGGTAATACAGTGGCCGATAGAGCGGCAGCGGAAGCACACTCCCACCCCTTCCCCATACACCTCCCCACTGACCAGACTGACTCACTGACTAACCTCCACACAGCCTGTAGACTACACTGGGACACAGACCTGACTAACGCCCTACAGTACACCTCACTTGGACGCATTAGACAAGACACACGACACCACTGGTGGACCTACTCTCCCAGCCGTGCCCTTGACACTGCCGTCACCAGGCTCAGAATTGGACACAGCCGCCTAAACTCCCACCTACACAAGCTGGGCATGACTGATGACCCCCACTGCCCTTGGTGCCCTATACAACCAGATACCCCAGAACACCTCCTACTTCACTGTCCTCGTCACCACTCCCACCGCATGGCACTCCTTCACTCACTGTCGTCTCTCCACATCCGCAGACCAACAATAACAGACATCTTATGTGGCTCTCAAGATCCTGGCCTGGCCTTCAAAGTACTCAAACACACCAGGACCTTCCTCCAAAGGACAGGTCAACTCAACAGGATCTGATCCACTCATTCATCTGCAACCTGCACTTTTGGGGCACTAGAGGCTGTGGCACCACAGCCTGCACGGCCCCATCAAATTCCCAAGAAGAAGAAGAACGGTCATAAAGGAAGGTTCTTAAGGTTAAAATTCCTCATTATAACCAAAAAGAACATGAATTAAGACCAAGAAGAACATGAATGAGTTGTGAGTGTTGGTGAGAAGGCAGGAAATTACGTCTATAAGGGAAGGTTATTAAATTCCCAAGAAGAATAAGGGAAGCCTATTAAGGTTAAAACTCCCCATTAAGACCAATAAGAACATGAGCGAGTAGTGAGTGTTGATAATGAAGTTATGAGGCAGAGTGTAGTGTTGTAATGGCGTGCTATTGGTCACTCATCTTCCTCCTTATACTTGGTGCTGGTGGTGTTACTCATGCCTACAAGGAACCCAAGACCTTTAACTATGATCAAGGTGAGTATATGTGTTATTCATTGTATTTAGAACCTTGTATTAACCTTTTGTATTTAGAACCTTTTAATGTGTTTTATTTAAGTTTTCTGTTTTGGGAATCATATTTTTTGAGGTTGAAATTATATATATATTTTTTTATGATTCCGTTTCTGATGGAAATTACAACCATTTTACAGTTTTTTCAGTAAATTCCTCAATAAAGGAATTTCAAGTTGATTAGAAATATTACAAAATACATCCTAACTATATATTAACTCACTTAATAAATACTTAACTTAACTCTTCCTCCTGGTGTGTGTGTTTTAAGCGTGGTTAAGGAGCTCACACACTGTCCTGGGCGTTACTGTGGGCGTACTAGGCTTGAGAATGGGTCGTGGTCAGGGTGTGGGGCGTGTGAGCGTGGGTTGAGACGCAACAATCAGAGTGCGTGTGTGGAGTGCCAGGATGAGCCTCAGTTCTATGATGTCCTCTACCTCGGCTTCATGGGACTCCTGCCTCTCACATTCCATCTTGGGTGTATTGATGCGGCTGCCAAGAGACGGAAGTAGGTTTGCATGGATTCTATATTATTTTCTTTTAAACCATGATTTTGATATAGTAATGAAATAATTTAAATATTTTGAGATGATATTTCTCAATGCATTAAGTTATTTTGATTACATGTCTACAAGGAGCTGTCTTGTGTAGATCAACTAGCCTTTTGCAGCCTCCTTATTTTCTGATATTCTTATGTTCAGCTAAAATTAATTCACTTTCTCCAGGTTTACATATGAAGTGATAGCCTTGTATGGGTCAGCTATCTTAGAAGTGGGCGTAGCAGCCGTAGTGACTCTTCTCGTAACAGAACCCATTGGATCATTCAACATCCGGTCGTGTAAAGTGCGGAAACTAGCTGATTGGTATCCACTTTTACATAACCCTAACCCGAACTATGAAGGGAAGTTGCACTGTACCCAGGAAGCTGTTTATCCATTGTAAGTTGTCAATGTGAGGAACTCTGATTAATAAGTAGAGTTTAGTAATTTGTATATACTAATTTACTCTCTTTACCTCCTTACTGTTTTAATGCATCTAATATTATCTCATCCTTAATTAAATGATGATAACTGATATCTTACACTGTTAATATAAAGGAATGTGTACACCTTTTTATAGTACTAATTATTTTTCAGGTACTCGATGGTGTTTGTGTTTTATACGTTGTGTCTGATGGTAATGCTAATAATCCGGCCAGTGCTTTCCTCCAAGCTGATGCCAAACAGAGGGAAGTCTGCCATCTACTCCGCTCTATACTTCCTCCCGGCGCTTATTGTGGTTCATGCTATCGCTGCAGGACTTATTTGTGAGTATAATGTGACTCGTTGATTATATATTACAGCCCTGTGGTGGGGTGACAAGATTACTATCACTGTATTCCTTGCGGGGTGTAAAAGGCGAGAAAAAGGGACAGAGCGAGGGATCATTGTTACCGTATATACCGGACTATAAGACGAGAATTATACATGTCTTATATACCGAGAATAAAACACAAACCTATAACCCCGTGATGAATATTCAACGCCACTGTACCTTGGAATTCATTCCGCATGCACACACGTGTATGCATAATATATATATATATATATATATATATATATATATATATATATATATATATATATATATATATATATATACATATATACACACACACCTACACACACATACACAGGCGTGCTGGTCCACCCTAACTCTATGGGTGCCGAATGTTTACTGACAATGTCACGTGCGGGCCACAACACCGGGGTGGCGGGCGACCGGCCGCGCCAAATTACAACAATCAGTTACCGATTCACAGAAATCATGACGCCAATAAATACTGTTGTTAAGTTAGCTAATCATAACCTTCGCAGCTAATCGCATTATAAAATTAAAGCTACATGACAAGGTGTGAGCCAGTCCTTCCATTGTAGGATTCTCCAGGATACCACTGCCTGACTACCACCACTTCAGCTAGCCAGCAGACGACAATCCAGATGATGCAGAATTTGACCCGTATGATGATGCCCTTGAACATGTATCTCAAGATATATTTGACATGCTTACTGTATCAGATGAAGATGATTTTAAGGTTTTTAATTAAATATCTATGTTTCGAATGTTTGAGGCAATTGTTGAAACAAGGTATTAGAGCGTGCTCGGCATGGCGGTGCTGATGTTTATGATAATGTTTCTTTACGTTTTGAAAAATTCAGACTATTGTTTAGTAAAAGTAATATTTGTACAATATGTGGTTTTTTAATTCCTTTAACTACTTATATCTTGAGCAACTAGTGTTGGAAGTAAATGTTGGAGTAATAAACTAAGGACGGGTGAATAGTGAACCTTACCACGAGAAAGGGGGTCGTCTAATATAGCGATAATAGCTCAAAACCAAATTTTTTTCCTCGAAAATTGGGGGTCGTCTTATATGACCAGTCGCCTTATAGTCCGGTATATACGGTAAGTTTGTCTTGTTGCTAATAGTAGTGGCTTGGTATTGAAAATGAAATATAATGAAATATCAAATAAATGTTTTTAAATGCTGCTTTTGGTCTTTACATCACCATAATTATTTTTTGTTCCAGATTATTCCTTCCCTTACATGGTGATCATTATGTCCGTGATATCCAATGCTGCACACTTTGCTTTTCAACTTGACCAGGTATTTATTGAGTCTATTAAGCAATTATAGAAATTATATTGAACAATTTGAACACTGCATATGAAGTATCTTTTCTGAACGCTTTAGTTGGGGTCACTTAATGAAGAACTCAAAACACCTGCTTGAAAAAAATTGACCTTATAAGAAAAGAAAAATTAGATATGAACCAATGCATTACAATTTGTCTTACCTTTTCAGTCAATGCCGGGTTTGTTGAAGGGGTGTGTACGGGATGTGAGGAACTTGGTCATTCTGCTTGGCCACTGGGGTCTGCATGCTTACGGAATCATTGCTATTACCCAACTAACAGAGGGTGTGTTGCACGGCTCCCTGTGTGCCCTGGTGCCTCTACCTGCACTCTTCTATATTCTGACGTCACGCTTCACCGATCCTTCCAATATTGGTTGAAGAATCTGGGTTTAAATGATTCTCAGGATTTCAGTTTTTTCTTCTTAAACAAATATCAGCAAAATACTGAATCTGAAGGTGAAGAAATATGCTTTGGTAATGTTGTTATTGTTAAGGATATTGTCTTTCAATAGAATATTATGGAATTATAGTGTTATGTATTGTACATACTGCTTAATAAAAAAATAAAAAATAAAAAAGACATTTAAAGTAATAGTGAAGTAGTTGAAACAGATGTATTCTTTTCATTTGAAGTAGTACAGTCTTATTATTATTATTACTGTTGAAGGCATCATATAGGTCTGCAGGCTCAGGAGTTTCCATAAGTAAGAACCTTCTATGAAATATTTAGGTGTTTACTGAATAGACAGGATTGGGAGAGAAGTTACATCTTCAACACCTCGCTTCCCTCTATTAGCTTCATGTAAGTTACGGCCATGACAGAAATACCCTTTTTTCATTCATGCTATGTCATAATTACCCATTCATTCCCTTGCAGTAAACACATGATTAAAGATAGATATGTATGTACTGTATTATATCAAACATCTTGAGTGGAATGAAGGTGGATGAAATAATGTCCAAATATTACAAGTGCCTCAGTCTTGTAGGTAACTTTGGATCTGTTATTATAATGGAATAAGCCAATTATCGAACATTTCATCAGTGCTAAATGAAAAGCAATAGTAGAAAACTTAAGGATTTATTATAATAATTATGGCTTGGTAAAATGTCATGACCTAACAGGTTGTATTGAATGAACTTTTACATATAAAGAATAATATCCAAGTTCACTGTCAAGCATTATGACAATGCTGGCAGGCTTTCACAATTCTTTATAAGGTGACAGGATTAGGGAAAAATAGAATTTTGCGAAAATAGCAAATTTACACCTTTCACACCTCTAGAAAACTGACCTAAAACTTTTAAGATTGTTTTTCCCTGAATGCCTCAGACAGGATAATTACCATCACAACCTCTGGGATGTTAAAAGCCAGAGTTGCATTTATGGGAAAATATCAGTTATTAATTTGGATTTGTTGATGAGTTGAGCAATGGTAACAAAGCTGTGCCAATGAGTCCAAGGGAGTCCCTGACAATAGTTGTATACCCTATTTCCTAAAACAGAAGGATATGCCCAACCTATACTTAGGTGACCCCCTTTAAGGTAATAGCTAGTCTTGTAACCGAGTGTTCAATAAAGCAGAATTAGTGAGTGTTCTAGTAACATGGAGCTGCTCTACCACTAACACACTCACCACACCTGTCACTCTCCTAGACACTCCCAGTCCCTAGTGTCCACAGTAATGCCAGTGAACATGTAACCTTAAATAGTAAGCTATCTCTTCAATAGCTGTGCTAGTATTTAATATAAATTAGTCTACCTGTACATCTAAAATATCTTGGAAAAACTATTCTTCTTCCAAATAAATGAAGTTTTTTCTGATTTTTATAATGAGGTGAGGTGGTTTACAGTACCCAAGGAACTGATGTGGGAGCTTGTCAGTTATGTTCTGGTGTTGGGGTCACACCTGTCAAACCCTTACTAGTGTGTCTTTTCATTGAAGTATTATGTATTATTACAAACTTTGGGCGCGGGCAATGAACTCGGAATGAATATGATAAATACTGATTTTGGTTTGAATTTCCAATATTCCACATAATTGATCACAAGTCTGAATATCCTTTAAAGCAAGAACATTAAACCGTGACAAATGTTTAAGTTATTCTGGATCATGGTTTTCACTTTGTAGTCAACAGCAACAGAAACATTCATCTTATTCACACATCACACACACACACACACACACTATATATATATATATATATATATATATATATATATATATATATATATATATATATATATATATATATATATATATATATATATATATATATATATATATATATATATATATATATATATATATATATATATATATATATATATATTATATATATATATTATATATATATATATATATATATATATATATATATATATATATATATTATATATATATATATATATATATATATATATATTATATATATATATATATTATATATATATATATATATATATATATATATTATATATATATATATTATATATATATATATATATATATATATATATATTATATATATATATATATATATTATATATATATATATATATATATATATATATATATATATATATATATATATATATATATATATATATATATATATATATATATATATATATATATATAATATATATATATATATATATATATATATATATATATATATATATATATATATATATATATATATATATATGTATATATATATATATATGTATATATATATATATATATATATATATATATATATATATATATATTATATATATATATATATATATATATATATATATATATATATATATATATATATATATATATATGTATATATATATATATATATATATATATATATATATATATATATATATATATATAAATATATATAAAATATATATATATATATATATATATATATATATATATATATATATATATTATATATATATATATATATATATATATATATATATATATATATATATATATATATATATATATATATATATATATATACACACACACACTGTGGGGCCATGCATCTGACCACTAATTGGGGCCAAAAGTACTCCCAGAGGTTCTTGACCCAATATCACATGTGCATATAATTTGCTAAATTGTTGCCAGAGGTGAAAAAAAAAAAAAAAAAAAAATGGGTGATGTGCCACAGCACAATGCATGGCGGTGAGGTGACTCACACCACCAACATGGCAGCTGAAGGCTGGTTGGGATGACTGTGGTAGTTACGGTGCTGGGAATGCAAGATGGTGTGGTAGTGGTGGTGGTATCGCAATGTTCAAAGTCCCTGGTTGCGGAGTGGCCTGGGAATGGATCAGTGATGGTGGGAGTAGGGTTGATCACTGTAGAAAAAAAAATATAGTCTTAGAAAAAATGTAATAGTGAGAAACCAAGTGACAAAACCAAAACAAAAAGTCTGAATAAAATATAGTCTTATAAAAAGCGCCTCGCCCACACTCATCCGTCACGCTCTCTCCGATATTAACAGACAGTGCAAAGTTCAAACGTAGAATCCTCAACCAGCTCTGAATCTCCTGATTTGATACGCCTCCGGTGTGCAGGATACAGATATCATTAGCACACGCTCCTGCAGAGGAGATAACGGCAGTAAGATTAAATATACCCTACACTAGGTACATATATAGAAAAGTTATTCACAGTAGCGATGAAAGAGTTAACCAGCTTACTTATGTAGTGGTCGATGGAGTAAATGCTAGGAATCTGTGGTGAGCCGACGGAATCCTTGTCAGAGTTACCGAGATGGTTCTGGCATGAGCCCTTGTAAATGTTGCGCCACCTAGTGTCTGCTTTGCACATGTCCTCCTGCAGCAGAGAGCGAAAGAGTTAGTGAACGTGAAAATTAGAGTATCGCAACAAGGGAAGGTAAATAGGATAGGATTTTAGAGATCAAAAGCTGAAGAAAGTGAAAACCGCAAAAACGAAGAATATTTGATGAACTTAGAATATTTGATGAATAGCCGCAGTTTAACTTAATGAAAATAATTCATCATAATGTTTTAAGGCATGTAGAACCTTTTTAATATTTAAATGGCATACCAATCAGGATCAACTTACCCCATTAACTGGTAGATACGAGGGCGTATGATGGCAACTGCGGAGTGTTTGTGTCGCAGACTGTTCGAGAGAGAAAATTTTAAACTAAAATAATATCCACAAACTTGCATATTAACCTTAAAATTATTTGGTCCACCAAACTGAACAGGTCACAAGAAGAAGAGGAAGAAGAGGAAAAATTACCAAGATGTTAAATAATACCGTATTTTCTCTTAAAGATTATTTTTATATAGTCACTTAACAGCCTCTTACAGCTTATAATTATACCTTAATGATGCCATGTAATAGCGGTAATTGTATATAAATTAACCTGTCTTTCAATCATCATCTTCTACTTGTATATCTCATTACAGCCACCCATTGACCCATTCCAACCCTTAATTAATGGGTAAGATATATATATAATTACCTTAATGATGCAGTGTAGTGGCGTTATGATGTATATTTAAGCCTCTGTTCATGTGTTGTTGTTGTTCTTGGTGTTGTTTAGGGCTGCGACGATTCAGTTGATCATATGAGCCCTGGTGAAGTCCTGTGAGGTTATCACAGGCGTGTTAGCTGACCCGTCTTCTTTAAGAAGGCGGTGGTGAGACGGATGACCGCTGGTTGTTGTGAGGGGTGGACGCCTGCTGCTGCTAGCAGGGTAGGCAGGTCAAAGGTGGTGACGTTCAGGGCCAGGAGTTGGGAGCGAAGCAATACTCGGTGAGAGTGGTAACGCGGACACTGTAGTAAGAAGTGTTCGATAGTCTCCTGAATGTTCCTGCACCACGGGCAGTGTGGGTCAGGGGACAGACGCAGGCGGTGCAGGTGAGCCGTGAGTGTTGTGTGGCCGAGGCGGAGGCGGGTGAGGGCGACATCTAGGACGTGGGATTGTTTCCGTATCCACGGCTGTGGTGAGGAGTCCCTGCGATATTGGCCCATGGATGTGGTGCGGAGGGCATCTTGGAGACTGTTGTCCCAGGCAGAGCGGCAGACCCGAGAGATGAGACGCTTTGCCGTGGAGAGAGGAAGGGGGAGAGGTGTTATGTTTACCTCCGACAAGGCCATCTTGGCGGCCGCGGCCGCGTCAGCGACCTCGTTACCTCTAACACCTGAGTGTGAAGGCACCCACTGGAAGATGATGTTCCAGCCCTCAGTGTTGAGGTGGAGGAGGGTCTGTTGCATTGCGTGGACGAGAGTCGTGGATGAGGCTGGGTGGCGGGAGAGGAGGAGATGAAGTGGTGAGAGGGAGTCTGTGTACACCACAGCCTTGCCCTTAGTGTAGGTGGTGCAGAGGTGTGTAAGGGCTTGGTGGAGGGCGTAAAGCTCCGCTGTCACCACGTCTGTCTCCGGTGGAAGCCTTCACGTCCTGCAGATGGAGGCGCCAGGGTCATAGATGGCTGCTGATGTAACAGGGGGTGCTGGGGATAGGGAGCCATCAGTAAATATTTTTAGGTGGTTGTGATACAATGTCTTGTCCAGCTGCTGGAAGAGGGGAGCTGCTAGGATACTGGCAGATTGCTTGGGAGGAAGGCCAGGAATATGCAGGGCAAACAGGTGTGAGATGTCCAGCCAGGGTGGTAAAGGAGAGTGTGGAGTTGTTGTTGTTGTTGTTGTGTCTCGGCGGATGTAAACAAGAAAACAGTCCCGCTATTTAAGACGGAAAGCCAGGACTGTTCGTTATATTTTAATATACCAGATTGTTTAAGGAAATCTAATGAATAATATAATAATAATAAATGATGAATAATTCTAATGGTTTAAAAAAAGGAAAAAAGTAGTATTCGATGACGTATATATAAAACGAAAATCTGAAAATTTATTACACATCGTGAAGCAATTATATATACTTTAAACAATAGATTAAGATACCTAACGAGATTCTACATAACTATTTTCTATATTGAAGTCACATTAACCGCATGAAAAAAATAAATAGAAAATATACACATAAAATATGCAAAAATAGCAAACAAACAACAATAGTCAAGTTAACCCAATTCAAACGATAGAATAAGATATAAAGAATTATTCAGGCACACAATGAATAATAATAAAACCGTACAACCTGAAAAAAACAACGAAAATAACAATAAATTAGAAAAAACAACATCCCTATATCTCAACTAATATAAACCCTAGAATACTATTAATTATACAAAATAAACACAAAAAAATAGCAAATTCAATGAACCCAATGTTATGCGGAAGTAAGGTAAAGTATTGCCGAAAATTGCAAAAAAAACATTATCATTACCCTATGTAAACAAACATCAAAATAAACCTAATTACTTAATAACGCAAGTAATTAATGATAGTAAGTAATTCTAGATTTTTTATTTTACCTTGCCTGTTAATTATAAAGCTGAGGATAAAGAGGTAAGGCGAGGAATTGATAAAATGTTTTGGTACTTACACCGGCCCGTCAGATGTTAGTGGTCCGGCGGTCTCTATAACACAGAGATAAACAATGATATATATTTTAAAATATAGATTAGAATACCTAACGAGCTTCAACATAACTATTTGTCATATTCAAGTTACATTAATTTCATAAAAAGATATTCATTTCACTACAAAATATAGAAAAATTTAAATAAACAACAATAATGACATTAAACCAATATAAACCATTGAATAATATATAAAAACATATTTAAGCACAATACAAACCATAAACAAACAAAAAAAAAACCAAAACTGAAAAAAAACGGCAAAAATACCAATATTTTCACATACCCAATATACCATAATTAAACATAAACAAACCTTACAGCACCCTAAATTAAGATATATTATTAATAAACAAACCGTAAACAATCCATAGAACGCAAAAAAAATGACGAAATAAGTCCAAAATACTGTAAAGGGGATGCCGCTGCAAAGGCAATCTCCCCGACCACCAAACTGAACAGGTCACAAGAAGAAGAGGAAGAAGAGGAAATTTTTCTCGGTTGTTTAGAAACCAATCTTAATATACTACAGCTCATTAGAACAAGCGTTTTCTGGTTTATCTAATTGACTCTATACATCTTTTACGTTAGCCTCATACTTTTCGAGTTATTTAATAGAAAGTGTCTCCCTGCGGGAGAGACTTGGGCGCCATTAAAGTCTACGGAGAAAACACGTTTCTCCTATACAAATTAATGCTTACAGGTCAATTTTGATCAACGAATTTAAATTCAAGAAAACTGGCTCCATATAGCTTATTATGGTTTATTGAAGATGTACAACTTCAATTCATATGCTCTTTCCCGTTTATGTGACGGAAATGTTTCTTTTATTATTTTGTAACCGGAAAATGACTAAAATTAAGGTTAAAAACGTCATTTTACTGCGTGATTATTAGTCTTAGGCAATAATGTATTGAGACAAAGTTGTAGGGTTTTAAAATGTCTATCAGATGCTGCAAAAATATTTCCAATATTTTCAATAGCATTCGAGAAAATGAGAAAGATTATAATTTCTGTGGCAAAAAGGATGATACAGTTGATGTTTTCTCGGTTGCTTAGCAACCAATCTCAATATACTATAGCTCATTAGAACAAGCGTTTTCTGCTCTATCTAATTGACTCTATACATCTTTTACGTTAACCTCATACTTTTCGAGTTATTTAATAAAAAGTGTCTCCCTGCGGGAGAGACTTGGGCGCCGTTAAAGTCTACGGAGAAAAAACGTTTCTCCTATACAAATTAATGCTTCCAGGTCAATTTTGGTCAACAAATTTAAATTCAAGAAAACTGGCTCCATATGGCTTATTATGGTTTATTGAAGATGTACAACTTCAATTCATATGCTCTTTCCCGTTTATGTGACGAAAATATTTCTTTTATTATTTTGTAACCGGAAAATGACTAAAATTAAGGTTAAAAACGTCATTTTACTTTTTTATTTTACCTTGCCTGTTAATTATAAAGCTGAGGATAAAGAGGTAAGGCGAGGAATTGATAAAATGTTTTGGTACTTACACCGGCCCGTCAGATGTCAGTGGTCCGGCAGAGTCTAAGACACAGAGATAAACAATGATATATATTTCAAAACATAGAATAGAATACCTAACGAGCTTCAACATAACTATTTGTCATATTCAAGTTACATTAAGTTCATAAAAAGATATTAATTTACACTAAAAATATGCGAAAATGTAAATAAACAACAATAACGACATTAAATCAATATAAACCATTGAATAATATATAAAAACATATTTAAACACAATACAAACCATAAACAAACCAAAAAAAAAATCATAACTAAAAAAAAACGACAAAAATATCAATATTTTCACATACCCAATACACCATAATTAAACATAAACAAACATTACAGCACCCTAAATTAAGATATATTAATAATAATCAAACCGTAAACAATCCATAGAACGCAAAAAAGAAAGACAAAATATGTTTAAATAGCAAAGCTGTGTATTCACTGCCTGTGGAGTGTGTACGGCACTCTAACAGATCACAAGAAGAAGAGCAGGAAGAGGAAAACAGCGCCCAGCTGATAGTCTGCCGTTGGAGTGTAACCGACCCAAACATGCTCGTGCAGGCTTACCGACCCAAACATGTAGTAGATGGCTATCTTGCCAGAAATGCGGGGAATAGTTCCACGCGGTATGTTTAGGATCAGTGTATCAGAAAAATTACGCCGTCCTGAAACTAAAAAACGTCTGGTGGTTCTGTAACAAGTGTGAGCGAGAGGTATCAGGAGATTGGGGTTTAGGAGAGAAAGCAGAAGATCCAGACGAGTATGGAAGAGAATGGGGGATGAAATTTAGCAGTAGGAAATGTAAAATCATGGAATTTAACACGGCAGAAGCAGGGCAGTGGGTGCTGGGGGATAATGTCCTTGAAGTAGTGGAAAAATTTAGTTACCTAGGGATAGAAATAAGTAAAGAAGGTATTGGAGGCAGTAAGCAGAGAAAATGTAATGAAAGTAAGGCAAGGAAAATGATGGGAATGATCGTAAGTGCAGGAAGCAGGGAAGTTAATAAGTATGAACATGGAAGATGTCTATGGAAAGGGATGGCGGTGCCACATTGTCTGTATGGATCTGAAATAACTAACTATAGAGCAGAGGATATAAGAAAACTTGAGGTGATACAGAAGGGAGGTGGTGCCTAGGAGCCCCCAAGAGTACAGCCATAGAAGCGTTAAGAGGAGAAATGGGGTGGAGCTCATTTAAAGAGAGGATCGAAAAAGGGAAGCTTTGTTTTATGAAGAAAATAGAAAGAATGAATGAAGGTAGATGGGCCAGCCAAGCATACAAAGCATGTAGAAACAATTCACAATGGCAGAGAGAAGTAGAAAGATGGAAAGTTAGAGGAGGAATGGAAGCAGGATGGCAGGAAATGGGAGTCAAAGAGATAAAGAATAAAGTAGAAGAGAATGGCCACCAGGAATGGAGGAATGGAATGGAAGGAAAAAGCACGCTGAAATGGTACAAAGGCAAGGAAAGAATATGCAGTGAAGAGTGGTACCAGGGGGACTGGCCAGGTAAACTGCTATTTAAAGCAAGAAGTGGAACGCTAGAAGTAAGGGGCAGAAACCGAGACATAAATGAGCAACAATGCAGACTATGTGGAGAGGTGAAGGAAACAGTGGAACATTATATAATAGAGTGTGACATGTACAGGACACAAAGAAAAGAGTTGGACAGACAAATAGCAGGAATTATTGGAAGAGAAGAATGGCATAAGAGAAAGGAGGGGGAAGATAGAGGAATTAGAACAGCATTGGGATTGACAGGAGACAAAGACAATGATAATTTGATAGTGAGCCACGTGAAAACATTTCTGGCCGAGAGCTGGCTATTAAGAAAAAGATATTTAAGGGAGTAAAAGAAGAAAGAAGAGCGACCTATGAAGTGATCAAAAGCTATATACCCTTCCAGACTTCGTGAATATGCTACCCGGAATGGAGCCATGCAGTGTTACTGTAGAAAAAATGCATTATACAAAATGTTATCATTGTTTTACTAAACTTATATATTTTTTATGGGGAGTATCAGTATAATTCTACCACTCCTGTCTTAATTCTGCAGCAAATGTAGTGGCTTGTAATGATGACTGGATTGATGCGTGAATAACCCCATTGGGCCAAAATTCGATTACCATTCTCATTCCGGCGTTGTAAAAAGTTAGTTCAATATTGGCCCAATATCACTTTAACACCAATGGGCCGATGTAGGAAATTTATTATGGATAGGAATCGGCACAACGCTTGGTTTCTGTCTTCACAACGTTCCGCCTTGGGGCCGCCGTTTGCCATTATCGGTCCGATACTTCAATGTTTGCTGGGTATATAATATATTTGTATAGTTCCCTGCATTTATTGTTTACATATGTTTATTACAAATGAAGATGTACTGTTAGAGGATAATTATCCATAAATACATCAAATTGACAAGCTGCCCACACGCAATTTATAATATAATATCTGACGTTTTAAGATAACATTGAATACTGTCGTCCTTCGCCTAATCAGTCTAAATTGTTTCATGGATAAAATTTATATAAAAAAATTATAGTTTGGAATGCAATAAATACATTATGTTGAGAACAATCCAATTTCATCAGCTTCATAAATTAAGCCAAGAAGTCTTGAATTCATGGCTTCATTCTCGCCAGACAGAAGTTCATCCAAGATTGGTTTCATCATCTTTTTCATAATAGCTGCAAACATTTTTTTCCCACTATTGGAAAAAGCGAAAGGCACTAGCATCTTAGCTACCCCCAATTTCATACCATCCACTACAACTTTGACTGGGAGGAGCAATGGCTTGTCAAGGATGGAAGGTTCAAGCTTTCTTATATTACCCGGGTTTTTATTGCTGAGAGTACCTTGGGTAAGCGCACATCCAAAGAGAAAGCCAAATGGATATGACTCCTCCCATTCTGCCTTTAGGTCTGCGAGGCTCCAGTTGGTTAGTGGATGACCTAGTTGTGTGGTTAGCATTGTGAAGGTGGCGTGATAATGGCTAAGTACCTCCTCCAAATGGTCCTTCCTCACCTCGCGATTGGTGGAAGTGTGTAATAAGTACTGCAGATCAAATACTGGAGGACCCCATGAACTGTTTCCCCAGTCAATAACTTTTACTTCCTCAATGATTTTCTCTCCTTCAGGTGCTTCAGTGTACTTAAACATGAAGTTATTATTCCAGTAATCCCCGTGCACTAAACATTTGACTTGATACTTATTTATTAAAGCACTAGATGTTTTTTCTAAGAAAGAGGGCTTGTTTAACTCTATCTTCTTGCCAAGTTCTTCAGTATCTTTGCAACGTTTGAGGAATATTATACAACCGTCGAACATTGCTCCCAATAACGTATTAAAACTGTTCATGTACTCTTGGAATGAAGGAAAACATGAATATTTAGTAGTATCTGTCGTCTTGTAGAACACATAAGACACAGCATGAATCCTGGCTATTTTGTCTACAGCAGCCATCAGTTGTTGAGGATTGAGTCCCTTACGCTTATCATTCATTTCATAGCCAGCATAATCAAGGTTCTCAAAGACTAAAATATATTCACTGCTTGTGTGTTTTCCATAAATCAGCTTCGGGAGAGTAATCAGAGGCTCTTGAGGTAGCTTGTCACTTAGGATCTTATTGAAATTGTTGATTAAGTCCGTATACATTGTGTATTCCTTTAAACTGGCCTTGAAATGCTTATTCAATACTTTCATTGAGGCATCCGGCATGAGAAGTTTAGCCACTAGATGGTAAGTCTTTTTCTCTTCATTTTCCTCCGTTGTTTCCGCACTAAAGAAAACCACTTGGGAGTTGTAACCATCGCCAAGGTCTGATGGAAGGATTGGAACGATATTAATTTGATTGCTGTACTAGAATACTTCTTGATACATTGTTTGAAAGGTGTGAAAAGAAACATGAGAAGTATTAACTAGAATACTCCTTGATACATTGTTTAGTGTTGTGTGTGTGAAAGGGAACGGCATGAGAAGTATTAATTCATAATTCTTCAACTTTTTGATAATAATCGTGGATTGTACATTTTTTTATATCAAATTGATGCATATATGATCTATCTATGAAATATGATAGTTCAGTGGCTCTAATTAACATTTAAAGAGTAACGAGAGGCTGATTTTCATTATGATGCAACAAAAATAATTAACAAGAACATAGATTTATTTTAAAATCTAAAACACCTAATATAGATACAAATGCGAGACTAAACAATACATTTACCCTTCAGAAACAAAACTAAAAATGGATGAAATACATATAACTACCTCACTAATATCTCTTTGGATGAAATATATAATTACTTCACCAATCTCTCTTTTTCCTCCTTACCTTCCCTTACGGTGCAGCTGTCCACTTGAAGGAAGCCTGGTGGTGAGTGTGGATCTGTGGCTGCCTTGTGTTCACTCAGTATGTGCTCCACCCACTTCTTGTTAATATCCCGACCTGACTTAGGAATCTTCATGCTGCTCATCTACTCGATTGACTAAGAGTTAATGGCTGTTAAAGAAAAAATAAAGAATGGATTAGAGTCAGTGGCTGTGATAGGTTAAAACATCTTAATCTCCACTCCCTAGAGAGGAGGGCAAGAGGGGATATGATTGAGGTTTTCAAATGGGTAAAAGGAATTAATAAGGGAAACATTGATCAGGTTTTAGAACCAGTAGCCAGGATAGGACACGTGGAAATGGATACAAGCTAGAAAAACTTAGATTCAGGACAGACATAGGTAGATATTGGTTCACTAACAGGGTCGTGAACGATTGGAATAGGCTGGATAGACACGTAGTAAGTGCTAAGTCAATAGGTAGCTTTAAAAGACAGTTGGATGAGAGTATGGATAGGGATGACAGGTGGGATGGCTAAATATTGGATTATTCCAAGGGTGGGGGACAAGGAACTGCCTCGTGTAGGTCATTAACTGGCCTCTTGCAGTCTCCTCATTTCTTATGTTCTTATGTTCTTATGATGTGTGAAGATTAATTAGTAACATAGTATCTCTTTCTCTACTAATGATTAATTGTTATAAGGTGATACATGTTTGTAGTAAATAGGAAAGTAGCTAGATGAATGCAAAACTGTGTGGAGTATAAACGAGGTGATTATAAGTATTTATGATTTATTTTTTTTGTGTGTCCTCATAACCTTCGTTCTCTTATTTGGGTACACTTATTGTAAGGGAGGTTTTGTTTAGTTCAAAAGTCTAGTTTATTTTCCATATATCAAAATGGCTTCATCACTAGAGCCCGGATGTTTAGGCACTAAAAACGCTAAAATAGGCAGGCAAAAAGGCAAAATAAATCGTCTAAATAGGCATCAAAAAAGGCATTTACTCAAGGAAAGATGGTGTGTTTTGGGTGTGTTTGGGGGAGAAAGGGGTGTTTTGGGTGTGTCTTTTTGGGGGGAGGCTATGTGTTTTGGGGGCGTTTGGGTGTGTTTGGGGGGGAGGTGGGTGTGTTGGGATGTGTTTTTTGGGGGAAGAGGGTGTGTCTGAATGTGTTTGGGGAGGAAGAGGGTGTATTGGGGGTGTTTTGGAGTGTTGGAGGGGCTGGTGTATTAGCGGTTGTGTGTGTGTGTTATCAATTATAACCAGTGTTGTCAAGGTCAAAGCTTCACTAACTTATTGAATCTTTGAAAGTTTCGGAACACCTTAATGAATTCTTATTGACAATAAGGATTCATTGTGGTGTTCCGAAACTTTTATCTAGTGTCTGAAGTGTTACTTTGTATAAATATATGCAAAAAAGGCACAATAGACTTATATCTAGTTATATAGGCATTGTCACTCGCAATCACACAAAAAAGGCATAAAAAGCAATTTATGGTATTTTGCTTAAACATCCGGGCTCTAGTCATCACCATTACCTTCACTGTAACTATTATTCTTGATGAGAGGCGTAACAAGCACTCCCTCGTTAACTCTATAATAACCTAATTCGGGGGATAATCACAAGTAATTCTCTAACTATATATATATATTTCTACCTTCTCTAAAAACAACAATAATAACAAAACCATACCGTCACTCACTATGATATCTCACACACACACACACACACACACACACACACACACACACACACACACACACACACACACACACACACACACTCCAACTCCACCAAATTATCTTTTCACTTAACACGGTGCTCGCTCTCGCTCTCGCTCTCTCTCTCTCTCTCTCTCTCTCTCTCTCTCTCTCTCTCTCTCTCTCTCTCTCTCTCTCTCTCTCTCTCTCTCTCTCTCTCTCTCTCTCTCTCTCTCTCTCTCTCTCTCTCTCTCTCTCTCTCTCTCTCTCTCTCTCTCTCTCTCTCTCTCTCTCTCTCTCTCTCTACGTCTTCGCTTTGCAACATTTCATTTAATTTTACTCGCGGAACAAAATGTATAATATCAAATGTGAATGTAGACAAATTCTTCTCTATGAAAATTTGGATGATGATTACATATAAAAAAATCAGATATAACTTGCCAATTAACCAAACACAATACGAATATAAGACATAGATAGTTATTTCACATTGACATAGATAAACTTCACTTACTTACCTTAATGAATTCACTATTACGTAGGGAGGTAGATGGTGGAAGGAAGGGAAGGGAAGGGAAGGGAAGGCAGGCAGGATATGCGTAGTAACTCCCACGTATATAAGCCAGCAAGTATCAAATTACAACATGTGGAAGCAGATAGGAGAGTGGAGTGAGGATATGAATCATACGCCAGGCAGGCAACCTTGATACTCGTATTATGCTTATCACCGTTACTCAAGCATAAAAAGCATAATACAATTGTTTTACTCTCCTCCCAACTACGAATCTGTATCGAGACTTCAACCACTACACTCACTCTTTGACATTATCTTATCAATGGGCTGATAACTGACACAGAAGATGATTGGCTTACCTACACATATATTTTTATTTTCATTCTTATTTTTTATATTTTTTTCTAACAACTGATACTACCACACACACACACACACACACACACACGGGGATAGGATTTCCAGTCGATCCGTTCCTACCGAGATTGCAAGGTCACACATACACCTTTATCTTACTCCCGTACCTATTTACTATTGGTGAGCAGAGGTTACAACATTTATGAAGGCAAACCCATTTAATCTTCATCCATCCTGGGATTCGAACCCAGAACATCTCGGTTGTGAGACGAGTGTGCTAACCATTACACCATCGGATCGTTTTTTCCCTTCGTTCCTCTTCCAATATTCCTCTGATGTGATTATAGCGTGATTATAATGATTATTTATATTAATTAAGAACTTTTGAATCATTGCATGTATACATATATACTCCTCTCATTTATCATCCTTCAATAACTTTTAATGGAGATATTTTTATTATAATAGATTAGGAAGCATTCATAGCACCGTTGAAAATACGGAACTGATGGAGAAACGTCAAAAAGATAAACACAACAAAAGGTAAACATCAAACGGCTGATCTGGGAAAGGAAAGGAAATTACGGTCATAAAGGAAGGTTCTTAAGGTTAAAATTCCTCATTATAACCAAAAAGAACATGAATTAAGACCAAGAAGAACATGAATGAGTTGTGAGTGTTGGTGAGAAGGCAGGAAATTACGTCTATAAGGGAAGGTTATTAAATTCCCAAGAAGAATAAGGGAAGCCTATTAAGGTTAAAACTCCCCATTAAGACCAATAAGAACATGAGCGAGTAGTGAGTGTTGATAATGAAGTTATGAGGCAGAGTGTAGTGTTGTAATGGCGTGCTATTGGTCACTCATCTTCCTCCTTATACTTGGTGCTGGTGGTGTTACTCATGCCTACAAGGAACCCAAGACCTTTAACTATGATCAAGGTGAGTATATGTGTTATTCATTGTATTTAGAACCTTGTATTAACCTTTTGTATTTAGAACCTTTTAATGTGTTTTATTTAAGTTTTCTGTTTTGGGAATCATATTTTTTGAGGTTGAAATTATATATATATTTTTTTATGATTCCGTTTCTGATGGAAATTACAACCATTTTACAGTTTTTTCAGTAAATTCCTCAATAAAGGAATTTCAAGTTGATTAGAAATATTACAAAATACATCCTAACTATATATTAACTCACTTAATAAATACTTAACTTAACTCTTCCTCCTGGTGTGTGTGTGTTTTAGGCGTGGTTAAGGAGCTCACACACTGTCCTGGGCGTTACTGTGGGCGTACTAGGCTTGAGAATGGGTCGTGGTCAGGGTGTGGGGCGTGTGAGCGTGGGTTGAGACGCAACAATCAGAGTGCGTGTGTGGAGTGCCAGGATGAGCCTCAGTTCTATGATGTCCTCTACCTCGGCTTCATGGGACTCCTGCCTCTCACATTCCATCTTGGGTGTATTGATGCGGCTGCCAAGAGACGGAAGTAGGTTTGCATGGATTCTATATTATTTTCTTTTAAACCATGATTTTGATATAGTAATGAAATAATTTAAATATTTTGAGATGATATTTCTCAATGCATTAAGTTATTTTGATTACATGTCTACAAGGAGCTGTCTTGTGTAGATCAACTAGCCTTTTGCAGCCTCCTTATTTTCTGATATTCTTATGTTCAGCTAAAATTAATTCACTTTCTCCAGGTTTACATATGAAGTGATAGCCTTGTATGGGTCAGCTATCTTAGAAGTGGGCGTAGCAGCCGTAGTGACTCTTCTCGTAACAGAACCCATTGGATCATTCAACATCCGGTCGTGTAAAGTGCGGAAACTAGCTGATTGGTATCCACTTTTACATAACCCTAACCCGAACTATGAAGGGAAGTTGCACTGTACCCAGGAAGCTGTTTATCCATTGTAAGTTGTCAATGTGAGGAACTCTGATTAATAAGTAGAGTTTAGTAATTTGTATATACTAATTTACTCTCTTTACCTCCTTACTGTTTTAATGCATCTAATATTATCTCATCCTTAATTAAATGATGATAACTGATATCTTACACTGTTAATATAAAGGAATGTGTACACCTTTTTATAGTACTAATTATTTTTCAGGTACTCGATGGTGTTTGTGTTTTATACGTTGTGTCTGATGGTAATGCTAATAATCCGGCCAGTGCTTTCCTCCAAGCTGATGCCAAACAGAGGGAAGTCTGCCATCTACTCCGCTCTATACTTCCTCCCGGCGCTTATTGTGGTTCATGCTATCGCTGCAGGACTTATTTGTGAGTATAATGTGACTCGTTGATTATATATTACAGCCCTGTGGTGGGGTGACAAGATTACTATCACTGTATTCCTTGCGGGGTGTAAAAGGCGAGAAAAAGGGACAGAGCGAGGGATCATAGTTACCGTATATACCGGACTATAAGACGAGAATTATACATGTCTTATATACCGAGAATAAAACACAAACCTATAACCCCGTGATGAATATTCAACGCCACTGTACCTTGGAATTCATTCCGCATGCACACACGTGTATGCATATATATATATATATATATATATATATATATATATATATATATATATATATATATATATATATATATATATATACACACACACACCTACACACACATACACAGGCGTGCTGGTCCACCCTAACTCTATGGGTGCCGAATGTTTACTGACAATGTCACGTGCGGGCCACGACACCGGGGTGGCGGGCGACCGGCCGCGCCAAATTACAACAATCAGTTACCGATTCACAGAAATCATGACGCCGATAAATACTGTTGTTAAGTTAGCCAATCATAGCCTTCGCAGCTAATCGCATTATAAAATTAAAGCTACATGACAAGGTGTGAGCCAGTCCTTCCATTGTAGGATTCTCCAGGATACCACTGCCTGACTACCACCACTTTAGCTAGCCAGCAGACGACAATCCAGATGATGCAGAATTTGACCCGTATGATGATGCCCTTGAACATGTATCTCAAGATATATTTGACATGCTTACTGTATCAGATGAAGATGATTTTAAGGTTTTTAATTAAATATCTGTTTCGAATGTTTGAGGCAATTGTTGAAACAAGGTATTAGAGCGTGCTCGGCATGGCGGTGCTGATGTTTATGATAATGTTTCTTTAAGTTTTGAAAAATTCAGACTATTGTTTAGTAAAAGTAATATATGTACAATATGTGGTTTTTTAATTCCTTTAACTACTTATATCTTGAGCAACTAGAGTTGGAAGTAATTGTTGGAGTAATAAACTAAGGACGGGTGAATAGTGAACCTTACCACGAGAAAGGGGGTCGTCTAATATAGCGATAATAGCTCAAAACCAAATTTTTTTCCTCGAAAATTGGGGGTCGTCTTATATGACCAGTCGCCTTATAGTCCGGTATATACGGTAAATTTGTCTTGTTGCTAATAGTAGTGGCTTGGTATTGAAAATGAAATATAATGAAATATCAAATAAATGTTTTTAAATGCTGCTTTTGGTCTTTACATCACCATAATTATTTTTTGTTCCAGATTATTCCTTCCCTTACATGGTGATCATTATGTCCGTGATATCCAATGCTGCACACTTTGCTTTTCAACTTGACCAGGTATTTATTGAGTCTATTAAGCAATTATAGAAATTATATTGAACAATTTGAACACTGCATATGAAGTATCTTTTCTGAACGCTTTAGTTGGGGTCACTTAATGAAGAACTCAAAACACCTGCTTGAAAAAAATTGACCTTATAAGAAAAGAAAAATTAGATATGAACCAATGCATTACAATTTGTCTTACCTTTTCAGTCAATGCCGGGTTTGTTGAAGGGGTGTGTACGGGATGTGAGGAACTTGGTCATTCTGCTTGGCCACTGGGGTCTGCATGCTTACGGAATCATTGCTATTACTCAACTAACAGAGGGTGTGTTGCACGGCTCCCTGTGTGCCCTGGTGCCTCTACCTGCACTCTTCTATATTCTGACGTCACGCTTCACCGATCCTTCCAATATTGGTTGAAGAATCTGGGTTTAAATGATTCTCAGGATTTCAGTTTTTTCTTCTTAAACAAATATCAGCAAAATACTGAATCTGAAGGTGAAGAAATATGCTTTGGTAATGTTGTTATTGTTAAGGATATTGTCTTTCAATAGAATATTATGGAATTATAGTGTTATGTATTGTACATACTGCTTAATAAAAAAATAAAAAATAAAAAAGACATTTAAAGTAATAGTGAAGTAGTTGAAACAGATGTATTCTTTTCATTTGAAGTAGTACAGTCTTATTATTATTATTACTGTTGAAGGCATCATATAGGTCTGCAGGCTCAGGAGTTTCCATAAGTAAGAACCTTCTATGAAATATTTAGGTGTTTACTGAATAGACAGGATTGGGAGAGAAGTTACATCTTCAACACCTCGCTTCCCTCTATTAGCTTCATGTAAGTTACGGCCATGACAGAAATACCCTTTTTTCATTCATGCTATGTCATAATTACCCATTCATTCCCTTGCAGTAAACACATGATTAAAGATAGATATGTATGTACTGTATTATATCAAACATCTTGAGTGGAATGAAGGTGGATGAAATAATGTCCAAATATTACAAGTGCCTCAGTCTTGTAGGTAACTTTGGATCTGTTATTATAATGGAATAAGCCAATTATCGAACATTTCATCAGTGCTAAATGAAAAGCAATAGTAGAAAACTTAAGGATTTATTATAATAATTATGGCTTGGTAAAATGTCATGACCTAACAGGTTGTATTGAATGAACTTTTACATATAAAGAATAATATCCAAGTTCACTGTCAAGCATTATGACAATGCTGGCAGGCTTTCACAATTCTTTATAAGGTGACAGGATTAGGGAAAAATAGAATTTTGCGAAAATAGCAAATTTACACCTTTCACACCTCTAGAAAACTGACCTAAAACTTTTAAGATTGTTTTTCCCTGAATGCCTCAGACAGGATAATTACCATCACAACCTCTGGGATGTTAAAAGCCAGAGTTGCATTTATGGGAAAATATCAGTTATTAATTTGGATTTGTTGATGAGTTGAGCAATGGTAACAAAGCTGTGCCAATGAGTCCAAGGGAGTCCCTGACAATAGTTGTATACCCTATTTCCTAAAACAGAAGGATATGCCCAACCTATACTTAGGTGACCCCCTTTAAGGTAATAGCTAGTCTTGTAACCGAGTGTTCAATAAAGCAGAATTAGTGAGTGTTCTAGTAACATGGAGCTGCTCTACCACTAACACACTCACCACACCTGTCACTCTCCTAGACACTCCCAGTCCCTAGTGTCCACAGTAATGCCAGTGAACATGTAACCTTAAATAGTAAGCTATCTCTTCAATAGCTGTGCTAGTATTTAATATAAATTAGTCTACCTGTACATCTAAAATATCTTGGAAAAACTATTCTTCTTCCAAATAAATGAAGTTTTTTCTGATTTTTATAATGAGGTGAGGTGGTTTACAGTACCCAAGGAACTGATGTGGGAGCTTGTCAGTTATGTTCTGGTGTTGGGGTCACACCTGTCAAACCCTTACTAGTGTGTCTTTTCATTGAAGTATTATGTATTATTACAAACTTTGGGCGCGGGCAATGAACTCGGAATGAATATGATAAATACTGATTTTGGTTTGAATTTCCAATATTCCACATAATTGATCACAAGTCTGAATATCCTTTAAAGCAAGAACATTAAACCGTGACAAATGTTTAAGTTATTCTGGATCATGGTTTTCACTTTGTAGTCAACAGCAACAGAAACATTCATCTTATTCACACATCACACACACACACACACTATATATATATATATATATATATATATATATATATATATATATATATATATATATATATATATATATATATATATATATATATATATATATATATATATATATATATATATATATATATATATATATATATATATATATATATTATATATATATATATATATATATATATATATATATATATATATATATATATATATATATATATATATATATATATATATATATATATATATATATATATATATATATATATATATATATATATATATATATATATATATACACACACACACTGTGGGACCATGCATTTGACCACTAATTGGAGCCAAAAGTACTCCCAGAGGTTCTTGACCCAATATCACATGTGCATATAATTTGCTAAATTGTTGCCAAAGGTGAAAAAAACAAAAACAAAAATGGGTGATGTGCCACAGCACAATGCATGGCGGTGAGGTGACTCACACCACCAACATGGCAGCTGAAGGCTGACACGTTCACTACCACTGAGATGCCGACCGCCGCCATGCAATGATTTGGTCGTCAAGATTGAAGCTCGGCAGTCATTGATTAGCGTCGGCAAATATGAAAAGGCCAAAGTGCAATGCTGTTGTGTGTGTGTGTGTATGCACATATATATACATATATATTCTTTTTTGTTGTTCAGGGGGCATCATAACTCTGCATGTGAACTACCTTTGCCAAAGGCACTGAAAGGTGCCCAGCCAGTCTTCAGTAAAACTTACATAACAACACAAGCAGGTCATTAGAGACTCCATTGGAATAAATGTTCATTTGACCACAAAACCTAATCCTGACCTCATATTGTGATCCATGTGACCACGAGTTTAAACATTAACCTCAAGGTCACCACATTAGAACATGAGGCGGTGACTTATAATGCACATTGGGTAGTGTTGGATCCCAAGGGAAGCTGATGAACCGTTACATTATTATTACATGTCAGGGGTTAGCCTAGCCACCCTCCCACAATGGATCAACCCAATGGTGTCCTGCCTACTGTACCACAAACCCATGAACCAGAGTTACAGATACAGTACAGTGTTTGTATTTGCTATAACTGGGGCACCTTTTTTAACCTTTAATATGGCTTCAACAACTCAGTATTACCAGCACAACTAAAGGCACCTAACTGCAAGAATAATTTTTATAATTTCTACCATGTATATGCAATGGTTTTTCTGCATTCTTGACACTTCACAAACCCATCCTGTCCTGTCTCACACTATTACCTTCTAGACTTGACTTGCCTTGCCTTGCCTTGCCTTGCCTCACTGACAAAACTATATCATCATCAGAGTTGTTACGTACCAATATAATATGAAAAGTAGAAAATGGTTTTTACAAATTTATATAATGATTAACAAAACAATGTCTATATAAGATGCAAGACAACTGTACAACTTTATACAATTATAACATAAATACTGTTGCTTCATTCACCGTGAGGAGCGTATATGAACAATTTGTGGCGGGAACCTAACTCACACCATACCTGAACTTAACTCATCATAAAGTGAGAGAAGTTTCCAAGTATATATATCTTTTTCCAAGCTCTCAAATGAGTCAAAATATCTCATTATACTCATTTTCTTTTACAACTTGTCATCATAATGTATGTTTATGGTGTTGTAATCCATTAAATACACTCAAATTGCACTTGTGAAAAAAATAAAATAAAACTATTACATAGGAAACTATAAATGCCTGAAATAATGGCACTATAATATCAATACAAAACTGTTTAACTTAAAATTCAAACATTAAAAGTTTCAGAAATGTAACTTTGCAGCACATTTAACACTCGACATATCCTCAACATTGTTCTGCTGGGCTTGTGTTGTGTGCCGCCAACATGCTCGTCTGTGTTGCACTGGCCAGACTGGAGAGTGTGAGTGTGAGTGTGAGTGTGCGCTGCAATGCTTACACTCACACTTATCTTGGAGGCATGAAAACCGTCAAACTAAACGGAAGCACCATATCCTATGTCCATTCCTTGGTCATGAGAATAAACACACACAAATAAAGTACTGTATTGCATTTTAAAGCCCATTACAAAAATAAAATAATAATAAAAAATGCATAAAGATAATCGATATAAATACAATGATTCACTACTCCACTCCACACCAGTATATCATAAAAAAACAATGTCCGTTAAAATTAATTCATGAGGTAAAACATCCCCATTCATAACGAAATGTCAATTTATGAGCATCACAAGTACCAAAGATAATTATTGTTACTCTAAACAAATATGTATAAGCACTGTCCTATCTTACACAAGCAGCACCTGTGAATCCATAGAGAAAAAAAATATGGCAAGAGTCGATGGATTTTCCCCGTCAAATTTTCCGTTTTTCATGATGTAAACCTCAACTCAGCACTGCAACTTACATAATGCAACTCCAACAATAGTAAAAAAAAAAAAAAAAGAAAAAAATCACAGGATAATGGAAAAAAAGTTTGAGTGAATAAAAGTCCAAACTCGTCAAAACAAAGCCACTTCAATGAATTAACATACAACATCTGGACTTAGGAACAAATATTCAGTATTGGCATTATTTTGTAGCTCATCTGTGCTGAGGTGAGGACGAGCTTATTAAAACCCTGTTCTAGTTAGTGATGAAGACAGTCACCGAGGGAAGGCGTCTATCCTTGTGTGGCAAGCAGCTGAGTAACACCAAAAAAGTATCAATACCCATTTACATCTATTTCTTCTTCATTCACCTTTCATTTCAGTGAAGATAAAAATTTGGCAACCTACTATTAATACGTCTATCTTACCTAACCTACATCTACTATGACTACTGACACTACTGTAGCTAAGCATGTACTCTTCAATTTGTATTTATTATGTTGGTTTAATCTGAATATTGAGCGATGTACACTTTCAATTATTACCTCAACGTTTGGGGAGAAGTACGTGTCTCTCAAAAATTATTTCCAAAACATATCTTACCCAACATGTGACAAGTGTACGCTAACACAAGTGACTGAATTACTGCCACGTGTTACAAGCTTCGTCTCAACAGTTCTAAACGTGTATATTACAAAGCTGCAAATACAGTACAGTCCCGAATAGTGCGATTCTCAAACAAAATATTGATCAAAAGTTATCAAGTAATGGTGGAGAAAAATGGGTATGAAAAGGAAGGACATTTAAATCAGGAAAGGGTGAGAAGAACAGAAAATGAGCGTGGTAATTGTAGATGTGAAATAGTAATCTTAGAAGTAAAGAATGATGGAGTGATGGAGAGTGTGATGTTGGGTAAGTAACAGTTAACCTGATTCTGCGTAAAGACTTTCTACCGGGAAGGAACGAAAGGCGTCAAAAGCCAGTCTAGGTGATGTACAGGGTCAAGAAAGCTTAGAAGAGAACCAGAAGTCGAGGAATACACATGACATTTATAGTCACGAGTGGAAAGGATTAAGGCAACATGGAGGTGAAGAAATGTCTTATAATCAGCGTACAAAGACACATGAGTTTATATAGTATAGTGTTTCCAATTGATCAAGTCACTTTAGGTGTGGTGGGTGGGATGAGGTACAAGGAGAGGTGGAAGAGACGAGTGTTGACGATGGGAGGCAGGAAATATTTTTTGGGGTGTTGAATTTTTTGAGGTGCATTCCTTAATAATTGGCTATGGTGAGATTAATTATAATTGGGAGATATAATTGTTCCGTTACCCATAACCCCTTTCATAGTTAGGCTTTCTTCCTCTTAGCACGACTCTTACATTTTACAAGAACAAAGGGATCATGGGAGGTAAGAAAGAAGACAGATGAAATATGAGAAATAAAAGAAAGGCCAAGCGAAAATTGGTTGGACAGAGACTCAAGTCCGATTAAATGGAGGATGTTACGGTATATATGAGTATTATTTAATGTGGATATTTGTTAGCTTCCAAAAGTCTAGCTTATAAACTGAAGCTTTGTTTTCTTTCCAAAGTTAAGTGTATCAAATAATACAATTTTGAATGCCAGAATTTCATGTATTCGCCAAAGTTTCACACTATTGGGCACGTAACTGTACTTGTGTTGATATACAATTGAGATGTGAGTGAGCACTAGCTAGTTCTTATATTCCTTGGGTACAACTTTGATGAAGGGATTTTTTCAGCACATATAATTTGCATATATAACATGATCCTACTCATAATCTTGCCTCTGATTGCCTGCTTCCTTCCTTGCTCTAGGTGTGGTTCACTTATCAAGAGATTAAAAAACAAACATACTTGAATAACATTAAATGTAAACAACGAAGCATGTATTTCCAGTCATTGGAAGACATAAACAAACTATAACAATATACACAGGTGGCCTCAGAAAATGCAAGTTAATGCCAGGCACAACTGTCCTTGAGGATGGCAGCTTAATATTGGTTTCATTCTTTAAGTACTAAAGAGGAAAACAATAATACCATCAACACCACTTAATGGCAGCACTCCAGCGTGAAGGAGCATCGTGCACACACACACACCCACACCTTAGCTCACCTCACACACCCTCACACTGAGCACAGCTTGGCCAGATTCAATAAAAATAGTTCCTTTGTCAAGTCAGCCATTCACTTTTGTATGAGCCAAACCCTCCGTCACAACACTGTAGAAATGTTCTCCTTTATATACAATTACTGCTAATTGGCTTTACTGTACACAGCTTCAAGGTCACTAATATTAGAAGAATATAACACTGGTTAACATCCAAGCAGTTTAGAACCATCTGGAATACCATTGTGATGGTCAGTTTACTTCCCACATCCATAACACTACTCAACCTAAACAAGTCTGGCATCGCCATATCCAATACACCTTTCCTATCCCTACCCATCTACTAGATTCATACATAGTTCAGTATTTTAATTATCTGAAATATGTATCAATCACTTAAGTACTATAATGCAGGGCATAGTCAAATATTTTCTAGGAATTGTCAACTTCTTTAAGGAAACAAAATATTTGTGGTTGGGTAGAAAACTGTGTTTGGGAAAACCTTGCCTGGAGGTGATAACGTTTAGGTTGTTGAGTGTTGTGTTGGCAAGGACTGGGCCGCCACTGCTGCTGCCACCTTTACCTTCACCTAAACACAAGCATGGCTGACTCTCTGGTCTCAAGGCCCTTTCTTCCAATACTGACCTCTCTCCTTAACTCAGTCTATGGTCTCTTACAGCATAAAAAAATAAGGAAAATATCACAGCTAAGAAATCAGACAGAAAAGCTTCTTAAATGAATATATAATTTGAAATTCATGTGTTGACACTTCAGAGCTTCTGCAGACAGTATTTGTTCCAAATTCTTATAATTACGTTTTTATATATTTTTAAGAAAGGCTTATCAGATATCAAATCAAAGTGTGGAATGAATAATTATGACAAAAGAAATGCTGTTTGTCCACATCAATAAGTGAAATATACAACAGTGAACACAACAGTAATTAACCTCATAAGAATTTGGATATCAATCCTTGCAGCTTCATCTCTGAAGACTTTGTAAACAACCACTGCAGCAAAATAACATGAATCACCCCACTCACTGTACAGGTTATTACTCACTAACTAGATGAGATTCACTGTACACTATTCACATTGTTCCTCCATGTTCCGTGACTCAACCGTGTAAGGTGAAGCATCAGCTATACACTGAACGAGGGGAGCAGCGCCACAGGACACCGCACGCACACCTCCACTAACACACACACTGAAGCTCATGACAGCTGGTCCCATCACGTTTGTGTTTCACAGAAGTTTGTAATATTGCACTATACTACAATCTTCCATCATATTTTTTACAGCCAAATTATAATTATAATACATAAGAGTAAAGCTATCAGACCCCAAAGCCTCAACAATTCCTGTATATATATTGCTGCTTCCATTGTACTCTTAAGTGTATACAAGGTAATGCTTCCATTGAGCTTGTCCTATCCTGTGAAAATAGTGAAGATTTCTTGTGCCAAATTGCACACCACTTCTTCAAACCTCCATTATTAGGGAGAAAATAATAGTTTCCTGTTAAACCTGTAATGTAATGCACGTGAGATCATGGTAATTGACAAATACTCAGCAGATAATACTCTACTTCCATCAAATAGAAGGTAAAATTTCAGCTGTGAATAGAAGAAATACATTCCTCTGTGAAGGGTCCATTCCATTCCGTCTTCATATTTATCACCTGATAGATCAATAAATATATGAATGCAGCATTTCTCTTCATTATTTTTTTAAAACATTTCATAACATGCAACTCTACGTAAGTCCTGTCCACAACCTGTTAATCAATGCTCCAGACCCACAAACTTAGTTCATAAGTTAAAAGTTTGAAAGTTGTCAACAAAGAAATGTCTTAACAAAATATAAGATAATATTTTAAGTTCCATAAAAAAAAACTTGTATGACAGAAGCACCATTGCTTTTGGTTTGTTCAGAGGCAGGCAAGTGATAATGTAATTTGAAGATACAATACAACAGGCTGTGTAAGACTTATAAAATGGCAATATACCAAAAATAAGGCAAGTCTCAGTTTTGGATTATGGCAAAACTGTTAACAAATAAAATCCCATGAGCTGCATAACATTATTCAGCGGCACGGAACTTGAATTGTTTCCAAACCTTTCATGACAACCTTAAGGTGAAGAAAGCCTTGCTGACAGACCACCTCCACCTTACTATGTCACAGGCAATGGTAATAAAAATTTAAATAACATAAAACATTGCTACAAAGTCTGATTAACTAATTATTATATAACCAGAATAGAGAAATGTTTAAAAATGGGACTTTCTTAGGACACGACTGACTGACAAAGGTCAGGGGAGGCTTTGGTTAACTGTTTCATTTAGGAATGTACACCTAAAGCCAATGTAATTATGCTATAAGAACCATTTTACAATTCTGTCTCAACTGTAACAGAAGAGCAACAGCTTACACCATCTTACTTCACAGTCGATACAGCTTCAGCAAGTCTAGTTTCATTGCCTTCCCACATCCATATGCAGAAAGTCACCTTGCACACTTTCCTTCCACTGCCATACTTATAAGCAGTTTCACAAATATTTTCCAAGGGTGAAACACTGATTGAAACACATAGGATTGCCATACAACCAAGTCAAAACCCTAGTCTTGAGTGCACTTCTTGAATAAGGCTACAGAGCGGACCAACACAGTGCCTCCAGCTTGCCGTCCCTTCTACAGAACACAAGAAGGTCGTGGAGGCTTGGCTTTGGTCGGGTTTCAAACTAGATTTTTGCTCTACGTACTCTCCTACAGGCAAATAATTGAGCAAAAGTGCACGAGCAGCGTTGGTGAGCACTTGGTGTACAACAGTGGACACTCTGACTAAGGCTCATATTTACAACTACCAAAACTCCTCCTCCATGAAAACAACTCTGAATTCTTCTTTCAGATTGATGGTAAGTAACATGATAAAAAATTATAAGTTTAAGTTACTATACACTGTTAATACAAAACCTTTGAAACATTCAGCCTTTCAGTTACTTGTCGTCAGGCGAGTGGTTTTTGTCATTAGTGAATTTTCCATTATTAATTCAAAACAATGCACTGGTCCCCTGAGGTGTCACAATATTTACGGAACCAAGAACCAGTCAACAAAACCCGCACTCAAACCACATTCACATACACTTGCATCCAAACATTATTATACTTCACTTCACTTCACCTCTATTATACAGAGCAATGCTGGTGTACATATAAACTTTGAGGTGACACTCCTAAGAAGGCATTAAGAATACATATCTAGGTGGGTTTGTCATTATGTGGTGACGGGGAGTGAAGTGGAGGCTTGGCTGGAAGTTGGCACACTGACAGAGAGGGAGGCTCGTGCACCTGCAAACCAAAGTCACAGTATGATGGGGGTAGTGGAGGGTCATATATATTTTCTAAACCATAAATCTTTGCCATTATGATCTGTGTATTGAGCCTCAGCGGATGGGAGGCTGTCACTGTGTTAGGTGTTAGTGTCGACCAGCTTTGTTTGGGGGAGTAATTCAGATATTTTCACCCGTGTGTCGTGTGTTAATTACTCTAAAGAAAGGTAAACACACTAGGGTTGACTCCTGTTTATAATGATATTGTGGAATGATTCACTGGACTAGACAATTTTAAGAGACGGTTTCCTCATCATCTTACTGTGGTGGTTGTTGTGAGTGAGCTGGGGAGGGGGAGGGGGAGGAGCTGAACCTCCGTGAGAGACTGCCGCCGCCGCTGCTGCTGCTGCCGCCGCCGCCGCAGGGTTAGGACTGCTGGGGATGCCGCCCGGGGTGTTGGGAGTGTTCTGGTGGACCTTCTGCCGCACTTCTCGGATCTTTAGGATCAAGCAATTCTTGTTGGGGAAGATGTCTGAATATTTTGACTGGAAAGTTGCCACAGCTTGAGCTGAAAAGAGGAGAAAAGAAAAGATTTACTCCCTCCATCCAATGATTTAATTTCCTTAGAAGAAAGACTTACATCCAACTTGAATTTAGATTAACTCCTTCCATCCAATAATTTAATTCCTTACGGGAAAGACCTACATCTAACATGCATTAAAAAACAATGGGGTTATAGTTAGAACACCATTATGCATTGGCTTACCCGGTGGGAACCATCCATACTCAGTGAACAGCTGCATCACTAAGGTGCGTCGCTGCTCCAAGATGTGCCTGAGAGAGGAATGGCTTTTGTCCGAGTCCCGAGGTGTTTTAGGCGTCTTTGGTGATCGTCCTCCGGCGGGGGAGTCCACCTCAACCTTCTCCACTCCTCTCACGTCTCCAACTGTAGTGAAGGTAACTATTAATCACTCAAAACCAAAACAATGCAATCAAACTACACCATTCTTTTTTCTCTCTTTAAATACCAGAAATCCTGTAAGTGCAATGTGACTTTCTTGAATAGTAAATATTTTCTCCTCTCTTCTTAATCACTTAATTCTAAATAACTGAATGAAAACAATTAAGCACTTGTAGTTTCTTGCATTCCTCTTTACCTAACAAGGAAGTAGTGATTTTACATGTAGTTGATTCCAAGGAGCAGACTGAAGCAGCTAAAAGCATAATCTAGAGGAAGCTAATAACAAATTGGTGAATCTCATAATAAATAAACATTGAAGGCAAATATAAATGTACGTCCAGCTTGCAAAATCCAAGTAGAAGATAAACTTTCCTTCTTTAACGTACCTTTAAAGCTTTCCGGGTTGAAGTCCGGCGGGAAGAACTTAGATCCCTGTAAGGTGGAGGATGGCGTGCGTGAAGGTGTGATGTGCGGCGTGACACTCAGCGGCGTCTCAGCCTCAGATTCCTCACCACCAGCTGAAACATCCAACACAGATGTCATAACTAATGGAATCTAGTAAAAGTTCTTATGAATAGGCATTAGACATAGATGGATAAATTTATATACCAGGCTGATGACCTGAAATTTATTGTGGTGCCTTAAATACATTAATTAGATGAAAATAGGTATTCCTTGGTGCTGATATAGTGTTTCTGAGCCAAGGAAGAGAATGCTATAAAGTTAAATACATCAGAATCAAAATTACTGCAACAAGCAAGATAGACAGACTTGGTTTAGGTCTCTACTATAAATTTTTTTTTTATGGAACTCCAAATCCACATAACAAAAAATTTCATGGAAGAACATTACTGTAACAATAATGTTTATGATTACAAACAATTTCAATGGTAATGCAATCTACAAAATGTTGGGAGAGGAACTGCTGTATGGCAAGAAAAAGAATAAAAAGCATTGGACTTGTTTCAAAACTTATAACTAATGTAAGTGTTATTCACGCAGGCTGTACGTGGAAGTAATGGACTTAGCAGGTCCATATAGAGGCGGACATCTGAAGCAGTGTATCATTAAATTAAGCAGACAAATAATAGAGATGGATAAGTTTAAGTACCTTGGTTTGATCCTGTGCAAGCCGGGAAGACACAAGATAGAGAATTGAAAGATGGGAAAAAATACAATCCTAAAAGATAAGATACAAGAGTAGCCAGTAAGTATTAGGGATAAGAAAGATAATACACATCAACCTCAAGAGTATTAACACTGACACACACTAATGAAATGTGAGCATAGAATGAGTCCAAGATTTTGTTATCCATGAAGAGGAATGAGTTATCCGAGAAGTAGCTGTGATTGTGAGTTAGTATGAGTGAGGATAACTTACTGGAATGCTTTCTTTTCTTCCTGTACGAGCTGATGAATGTGCGAGGAGAGGAAGGGACAGATGCGTTAAGGCTCGGGGATTGCACCTCGTCAGGGTTGAACTCTGGCAGTGCTCCAAACTTCTGTTCAAAATTCACTTCTTCCAAAACCCTAAAAAAAATAAATAAAAAAAGACATTTCAAAACTAATACGTACCATCAACAAAATATTCTTCAATCTGTACACAAATAATTTCAAATGGATCAATATGGTTTATTTTTTGGTGACTTCAAATAAATAAAAGACTTACTTATCCATGCCATCTTCAATATTCTTCTTGAAAAAGCTCTTCTTTTCACTAGGGGAAGGCGGGACAGGAGTCTGGTGGTTGGATGTGTCTCCCTCCGAGGGCGTGCTGGCTCCGGGCGACACTTTAGTCTCCCCGGAAGGGTGTTGGGGAGGAGGAGCCATCTTGGTGTCTGGGGAAAGCTGGGGTGGAGTATCTGCTATGGCTGACACTGGCCCTGAGAACATAATAGTACTCAAAATTAAAAAAAAAAGGACTCACTGATGCTATACGAGAGAGAGAGAGAGAGAGAGAGAGAGAGAGAGAGAGAGAGAGAGAGAGAGAGAGAGAGAGAGAGAGAGAGAGAGAGAGAGAGAGAGAGAGAGAGAGAGAGGGAGAGGGAGAGAGAGAGAGAGAGAGAGAGAGAGAGAGAGAGAGAGAGAGAGAGAGAGAGAGAGAGAGAGAGAGAGAGAGAGAGAGAGAGAGAGAGAGAGAGAGAGAGAGAGAGAGAGAATGTTTTAATGTGAGAAAGAGACAAGAGAACTACATAGAGAAAGAACTGTGTACGTATACTGTATAATGTGTCCAGAATTCAAAACTGAAACATTATAAATATCTAAAACACATATAATAAAAAAAAAGTTTAATGGAGCAGCATTCTCACTTACCAGTACTGAGTTTCTTCTGGCGCGGTGCCTTGCCAAGCTGTGCCGGCGTGGGTGCCAGGATGAACTTAGGCTCCTCTTCCAGCTCCTCCTCCTCTCCTCCACCACCACCACCACCTCCACCTCCTCTACTACCACCTCCAGCCAGGGGAATGCTGGCTAATTGTGCTTTGACTTTGTGTTGTTGTTGTTGCTGGGCATGTGCTTGTTGTTGTTGTTGTTGTTGTTGTTGTTGCTGTTGCTGTTGACTCTGTGGAGGTGAGTGCTGTTGCTGCTGTTGCTGTTGTGGATGATGATGATGATGATGCTGTTGTTGCTGTTGATGTTGGTGCAGGTGCTGATGTTGCTGCTGCTGTTGCTGATGTTGCTGTTGCTGCTGCTGTTGCTGTTGCTGCTGCTGCTGCTGCTGCTGATGATGTTGTTGGTGCAGGTGCTGTTGCTGGACTGGCAGTGCTATGGCAGTGATGGAGCCGGATGTGAGGGAGTTGGTCACCACAGCGGCACTGCCTCCACTCCCTCGGCTTGCTGCGGCACACAACAAAAAACAACTCTTAAACATTATACTAAAGCAATACACAAAGGTTGTCATAATAAGTGAAATACTCTAATCCTTCCTTCCTTCCTTCCCTCCCACGTCTAATTCAGCATTCATCCATTCTTCGTCTCTTCCTCTATCTCCTCCCTCCACCTAAAAAGAACTCATGTAGGCTGACTTGATAAAAAAAATAAATCTTCTACTTTGAACAAAACTACATCAACTTTCTGTGGTATCTGTGAGGCTGTTTGTTCCATGTCCAAATGTTGAATGCATCATCTCAGTACAGTGGTCATTCAGTTATCTGCATCCACTGGTTCCAAGAATGGTTCGAGGCGGAAAAATATCCCGTCAACTCACTTTCTTGATATTCAGGGAGAATGTTCTTTGTTTCAACTTATTAATATTAAATAGTTATGACTTTTTATACCGAAACTGCATTAACCATTAGAGTATATATAAGAGTCTGTCTGGTTAATCGGTCCAGTTTACCAAAAGCGTGATCAGTATGCAAGTGTGTGATATATAACAAAGGTGTATATAGTAAGGTGTGGTTTGCAATTTGACTGGAATGACACAAAACTGCATCAGGATATATAAAGCTGTGATCTGTTTGCAAATTAAAAAAATATATATATATCTTTGAATATATTACGGTGTGTGTGTGTGTGTGTGTGTGTGTGTGTGTGTGTGTGTGTGTGTGTGTGTGTGTGTGTGTGTGTGTGTGTGTGTGTGTGTGTGTGAGTGTGAGTGTGTGTGTGTGTGTACCACATGCAAACCTGTATAGTGTGTGTAATTCTAACTGATTACTGCAAAGGTTTAATTACAAATTGAAACCGAAAATGGAAGTAAACAACACTTATGAAAAATGCACACCATATTTATACAGAATCTGATTTAAAAACAATGAAAAAGTAATACAAATGCAGTTACATGTATGTGCAATGTGAAATTTTCCCCACGTCCATATTCACTTCAATTCCAATATTTAAGTCCAAATTTATTTTGGGCAGCCACACTTTCAAATTTTGCATTATTACAGACTGGATGCTTTAAGAACTTTTTGGTAGACCCTTTCATAGGCTGCCTTCTGACTACATCCTACCCTCAGAATGCTTGCTACTCCTGCCTAACATGTCGAAGAATGTCTTGACTGCTAATGAATGGTTATTAATAAAAAAATAAATAAAAAGGGTATTTTCAACTTCTGTTTAACCACTGAAGGAAAGTGTAAACAAATACTACTTCTACTTTACAATCTATATGACTGAAGGAAAAGTAATTCTAAGTTTAATGATCATTATTGGAAACACTAATGGGACAGTTACCCTCAGAAATTTTGTAAAAGAATTACTAAATTAGGGAATATCAATGTATATATCATATCTGAATCCTTAAGCATCTTGAGCTTCACCAAACATTTATGAATAAAATTGTAGCTTGAGTTTGAACAATGTAACAGAAGAAACAGACCAAGTTATTGTGATTATTATTATCTCCAGATATTACTTGGGGTTCGTCTTAAGGATGCAAAACTATGAAATACAAACAACACATTCTTAACAAGCAGTTTACAGCTTTTTCAAACAGCAAAGTTTAATTTCAATCATATAACTGTAACTAATACTGCTGTATAGCGAGATAACTGAATGCAGTATGAAGTGTGTTTGTGTGTGTAAATATATAGTAAATATACATGTAAGTACAGGTAGACCATGATTTACAATGGAGTTACAGTGTGTTCTTTAAAACGGTTTGTAAATGAAAAAAGAATTCTTAAATCAATATTTTTCTTGTTACATAAATTATATTAGGTGAGCATTTGACAGTTTATGCCACAGGGATGCATTCATATTGCATATTAATAATAAAAAAAATACGTTTAGATGTGAAAATTTGAAGATATTATTGAATTAATGATGAAATTTTCCATATAGCTACTAAAAAATATTAAATTTGCCAATCACGGTTTGCCTGCATGTATGTCCATCTGTGTGTGTGTTGTGTATATATATATATATATATATATATATATATATATATATATATATATATATATATATATATATATATATATATACATACATATATATATATACATATATATATACATATATATATACATATATATATATATATATATATATATATATATATATATATATATATATATATATATATATATATATATATATAAATGTTGTCCAGGGTTGTCCAGCAAAATATTTAATTACTTGAGAGCAGCTCCTTCCAAAAACATTTCACGGAAATATAAAGTAATACAATCAAACATAGCAAAGTCAAACAAACTACTACTGAGTTTTGACAGTTTGTTGGGTGGTGTAGTGGTCGCACACTTAACTCACAACCCAAACGCCCTGGGCTCAAGTCTCAGGTCAGGTGGAGACAAAACGTGTTTATCTTCTTAAACGCTGTAACCTTTGTTCACCTCAATGATAAATAGATAAGGTGTGTAAGCCGAGGAGTGGTAACCTTGCAATCCCAACAGGCTGGGAAGGCTGGCAATCCTGTTCTGTTGTCTGTGTGAGTGAGTGTGTGTGTCGGGTGCTTCCTGTATGAGACCAGAAATGGTCTACACCACACCCTCAGGTGTAAAAGACGTGTGGTATATGCAAGAAAGGAAGAAAGAAGAGAAATAAAAATAGTATATATATATATATATATATATATATATATATATATATATATATATATATATATATATATATGTGTATATATATATATATATATATATATATATATATATATATATATATATATATATATATATATATGTGTATATATATATATATATATATATATATATATATATATATATATATATATATATATATATATATATATAAACTATTATTATTATTATTGTAATCATGAGTTTTATCATTGTTGTTATTGGTATCATAGTTATCCTTATTATTACCAAATATCATCCTCAGTAGCAGCAAATTAACATTGTATGACGATTCGGGAAGTTGTATTGCATTAATTTCAAGTCAAATACGAGTTTTTAACCGATTGCCAAATCAAATTACTATGCTTCACTGGTTTGTTTTTTGGACCACCCTGTGTGTGTGTGTGTGTGTGTGTTGATGTAGGTATAGAAGTATACAAAAAATCTTTATAAAGAAGATAATTAAATAGAAAGTTTGCTTACTTACCCTTGGTGCGCTGCAATGTTTCCACTACCCTAGGATGGAAGCAACTTGGTTTCAGGAGTTATGCAGTATTTTGTTTACTTTAAATATTGCTGAAATACGCCTCCATAATAACTAGTGAACAGCAAATAACTTAACCAGTCAACAGTAAGGAAAATTGTAATCCTGATGTATAACCCACAACACTGTTCTTTGTCTGCTTTACAACTTGGATAGGGATGTAGACCACCAAGTGACCACTGTACCTACTGATAATTTTACTCAAAACACCACAACCACTGCCAACCGACCACACACCATTCCTTACCTAACACAAACCATAACTTCATCACTCATTTCATTTCATTTCATCCTTCCCCATAAAATAGCCAATATTGTCAACTACATATATTCCTACTAAAAATATTCGTTACCTTATTTTTTCAACGTCAATTGACATGTTGTAAATGCCACTCCAACTACAGTATGCACATTGTCATAATCAAAAACAATTACACAAAATAGAAGTATTCTGACGTAAGTGCACCTGACACAAATGCATACCAGTATTTAGCACAGTGCAGTGTAGGAGTGAAAACATAACCCACTTACAACACTTAATACTGTCCATTGTTATTGTATCTAAATGTTGCTTCACCATCAAATTGTTATGCAGTCATCAGTCATCAGGTATGTGTTAACTTCCTGAGATTCAATTGTTATCTTCATGTGTTTACTTCAATCAATATCAAATCACTATTTGTACATAATGAATAGATAATATATTCTTGTTTCCTTGGACTTCTTTCATGCTAATCCTGGTACAATATATATATATGTATCTAAAAATTTTTTTTTATTAAAGTTAAAATATTTCTTAAAAATCAAATAGCATAAAAAAATTAATATTAAAATAAAAAATTCCTCATTATTACTCACCCGCAGGATGGGTTTGGTATGGTGAGTGTGCAAGGGAGACCGGCTGACTCACTCCCAGCTGAGGACCAACCGGGGCAATGCCAGCTCTTGAACCCGAGATCAACACCATACCTTGAGCCTGCGACGCCACAGAGGTCTTTGCAACGCCCGTCACGGTGAGGGGCTTTATAACACCCCCCCCATCAGAGGTCGCTGCCCCCCCCGTGGACGGCACCATCCTCACCCCCCCGGCCGAGGACACGGGGGTGACGGTGAGCTGCTTGGTGCTGGAGTCTGTGGGCACCAGCAGGTTGTTGGGCAGGATCAGCTTCCCGTCCGGGGTGAATGACGGCACCAAGTACTGGACGTGTGTGGGCTGACTGGACCCACCTGACACCCCTTTAGTGATGCCCGGCTGGCTGCCCACGGGGACTGCTGGAGTTGTTTTCACCATTACATTGGTGACCTGCATGGGAGAGTTGCCCCCTGGGGTTACAAGAGCACTCCCCTTCACTCCAGTGTTGACTAAGGCGTAATGTCCGTGTGGCATGAGAATGGCAGCTTTTGGAATGGTTCCCACTGAGGTTGTGGGCGTGGCACAGGTGGAGGTAATGATCCCAGAGTAATACACTTGATGGTTACTACTTGGGATGACTTGTGTTCCCGCCGGTAATGTAACACCAGTGCCGCCAACACCACCAACACCACTACACTTCACAGTCTCGTTCTTATTTGTGCGTAAACTAACCGGCGTGTCAACCAAGACTGGTTTCCTTTCCTGTGTTGTCATAGTGAGGTTGTGAAATGATTTTATTTGATTAGTTTTCATAACAGTTCTCTGGCCAGCTGGTGAAGACACATTGCTGATTATCTTTATGTTGGCACCATAGTTGGCACTAGACACTGGCACTGCCTTATCACTCTCTTGCTGAATAACATTGTTGTCGGTCACATTCCGCACTTTGGGAGACTGAGGCATTGACCTGTTGAGGATACATTCAAACATTAACATCTTTCAATATCTATAAGTTTTACTAATACATTTCTGCTCAACACTTACTGATAACATTTCCTAAGCATAAGAATCTATGGGTATAAAAACTACAGGAGGTAAATGGCTGTTGTTCAAATCATATAAGTTGATATAAGATTAATTTTTTAAAGCAATACTGAATGTGAAAGATATTCAAATAAATCAGACTGCATGATTCCTAAGTAATAAGTCTACCACAACACTAAAACCATCCTCCCCAACATAAAGTTAGTGCCGCACCTGAAGGCACTGCCCGTTGACTGCAGCGTGGTGGTGGTGGGTATGTGGAGGGTGGGTGTGGAGGGCAGGTGGAGGGGTGATGGCTTGCCTGCAGCGTGTAGTTGATCAGCACCAAACTGAGCTGTTCCAGTGGGGCCGTACAAGGTGACCACTTCCTCTGCCGACACTGGTGCTCTGTAAGGAGACGAGCGTTAATACAAACCATCATAACAATATATTAATCTGATAAAAGTCTATGCTATGAAAGGGTTGTGTCTGTGTTACTATACTACTTCATGGACAGGAAAAGAATGTTGATTTATCGCAAGGCAAGTCTTACCTAAGCTGCACCATTTAAAAAAAAAAAAAAAAAAAAAAAAAAAAAAAAAATATATATATATATATATATATATATATATATATATATATATATATATATATATATATATATATATATAAATAAATAAATAAATAAATAAATAAATAAATAAATAAATAAATAAATAAATAAATAAATAAATAAATAAATAAATAAATAAATAAATAAATAAATAATTTAATAAAATAAATAAATAAATAAATAAAATAAAGCCTCTAATGATGAATTGAATATAATCATTTCCTTTCTAATATGCAGTGGGAGAATCCAGAGCAAGTAAAAGGGGAAGTACAATCTACTAACTGAAATGCATCTAAACATCACATCACATTCCATTCAGCTCATAGAAAGCATAGGATTCACTAAAGAACAAAAAAAATAAGTAGTGTGTGTTCCTCCAGCAAACGGAAGCCAACCCAGCGAGTGTTCAAACAGATTACCACAATAACAGAGGCATGAGTAAGCAGATGCATTTACTTTCATAATAAATAAGTCTGTATTTTTGAATTCATCACACATGCACCACAAAACATGCAATGACATTCCTTTCCCTCCTCTCACATCATTCTCTTTACTTAATTTTTTATTTTTATTTTCACTTTACACTTTCATTCTTTTTGATCCTTCCCTCTCCTTCCACCATCCTCCCTACTCCATTCTTCTTCTTTTTTTTATACTTTACTTTCATTCTCTCTGATCCTTCTCACTATCTCTCTCCTTCCACCATCAAGCATTGCAGTAAAAAAAAGTTAATAAATAAAATAAAATAAATAATAATAACAATAATAATAAATGTTCCCGATCCCTTACCTTCCCTTGATGGCCTTGGGCTTGTACTTAACATCTCCCCCACCTGAAGGAGAATAAGGTCTTCGTAATCGTGCGTTGACGTCTGTATCACTTTGGTTCTCTGAATCTGAATCTCCCACATGTTCTTTGCAAGCTAAATCTATTTCATGACTTGAGTCTGTGAATAAACCATGATGAAAAATTTATTAAACCATGAGTCTAAATCAAGGTTTCAAAAATTTAACAATAAGTAAATCAAAGTTTTTTTTTTTTTTTTTTTGGTAATGCCTTAAAATATCTTAAGAAAAAATTCCCAAGGATAAATGAACTAGTGAACACGTGGGTGCTAGGTCTTGAAAATCTTCCTGCACCTGCCTCCCCCTCCCCCCACTTGCCTGCCTTGCTGTTGGAAGCATCACTGGTGCCGTCCGGTGCTCCATCTTCACATATTACCATTTTGGAGTCATCGTCTGACACTGAACCTACTGTGTCTCTTCTTGTAGAGGTTTGCACACCAGTTCCAGGCACCAAAAATTGCTTATTAACCTGGAAATGATAAAAAAAATATTACATACCTATATATTGAATTAAAGGAGGTAGCTTAGACAATACTTTTAGTTTAGTCTCCTCTCCCCCTCTGTGCCTTGTGTTTTCATAGGAGAGAATACAGAGAAGAGCTTCCCAGACCCTCGTTCTCTCCCTTCTGGTTGTCTCCTATGACTCGCAGAGAGTGAGGAAGCAAGTATAAGATGAAACTTGTTTATTGACATCAAATTTCTATAACCAGAGAACTTATGTATCTATCCTATACCATTCTTTTTCACTTGACTTACTATTACTACTACTACTAATAATAATAAAGTAACACACTGACTGAAACCTAACCATCTCTGTCTCCATCTCCTAAAAACTGTTCATAAATACTCATTTCTACATATCTATTATATTTCTTGACAGTTTCAGACCTCATATTATTTGAGATTAGTATAACCAATTTATATATATAACAAAATACTAAATAAAAAATAAACAGGTAATCAGCTTACAGAATTATTAGCCGTGACAGCTGGATGTGATATAGTGAGCTGCGTTCCCCCAGCAGACACCTGTATTGTCCTATTAGTGGTGCTGGTCTGCAAGCCTGAACCATCGGACACACTCGTGGTCACACCAGGAGTGAGGGGAGGACCACCACTGTTGGGACCACCTGGCGTGAAGACCTGACCACTGTTAGGACCACCGGGTGTTAAAGGCATATCCACACTCTGACTCCCTGGCGGACCATCACCCTTGTTGGAGCTGGTGGAGGATTTCCGACGGTCTTTACTGCACCACTTCCAATCTGGGTGTGCTCGGTAGTGGTGCTCCTTGATCTGTGGGGGAAAGAATAGATTTGATACACTATTATAGCAGTTACAAGAATATATATTGATTAGGGTACCATATAAATATTGATTTGTATGCAAGACACTTTCAAGACAGTAATGATGATGATGACACACAACAATCTAATTATTGGTATCCATCTTTTATAAATCCCAAAGCAGAAGACATTAAGAGGAGGAGGAATACAAGGGAATACAAAGGAACACAAACAGCAACAGAGCCTAGGGTCCCTGCAAAGGCTGTTTGATATAACTACTCTACACTAACTACTTGAATTAGAGAAAGGATAGTAGTGGAAGGAAGAGGAGGAAGGAATATTTTCATGATCAACCTACCTCTGACGCTAAGCTGTGGTACTTCTGCTTCTCTTCAGGTCCGAGGGCGTACCACCACTCCCCGAGGATCTTAGACACTGTTCTGTTGTCTTGGTTAGGGTAGCGTTGGTGTACCAGTGGCCGGTGACGCTTACTGAAGATCATAAAGGCATTCATTGGACGCCTTATGTGCTCCTTGTCGCCTTTCCCCTGTAAGGAATATATGTGTTTTATTTATTTATTTTTACTATGTAGGACTGTTAGGAATTAATGTTATGGTTGGAATCTTATATTTCTATGTCATCATTTTTAGGGTTCAAGTTTTTATATATTGATTTATGAATTAATGGCTGAATTAAGTTAACATTTTCTTTTCTCAAGTTTCCCAGATAGTTAAAGTTTTTAGGTGCATGAAAATAAACAGCAAATTTCATTAACAGTTCAGAATCTTGGTATCAGAATGCATTATCTATTATTAATCAATCTACTATCTACTTCCTTCTGAAATGGGTAATCAATTATTCTTTTTACACCAAACTTTACCTTTCTAGGACTCTTAGGTTCCTCTTTGCCCGAGAATGACCCCAGAGATCGCGTTCTTCCCTTATTGTCTGTCGTTGCAGCAGCGGCGGCGTCCAGATCCGAGACAAACACTTCATCATCATCCGCGGAGAGTTCAAAGTCCACCTCCTGACCACAAGACTCTCGGCGGGACTGTCCACCTTCATTACTAGTACTAACTGTGTGTCCCTTCCCATTGACAGTCACATCACCGTTGACAGTCGGCTTGGCTTCCGTTTCACTCTTCACTTGTTGTCCTGGTGCGTTCTTACTTGGGGTTGTGATGAAGGGAACCAGCTGACTCCAGTGATATGTTTGCTGACCCTGCTGTTGTTGTTGTTGCTGATTGTCCCATTTGGCTTCGACGGTGATTTCTTCTTTAGCTGCTTGTGTGTGGATGACTACATGTTCTGAGCCTGCGGTCGGGCCGTGTCCCCGGTGCTGTGTGGTAATGATGACAGCACCGCCATTGGTAGTGAAGGGTGAGGTTAGTGCGGTGAGCTCGGACTTCACTTGGTTCAGGACGTTATTCTTATCGTCATGTCCGTCTTGTTTAGTGAATGACCCGTGTTCTGGGATGGTCATGATTCCTTCCCTTACTGTTGCACTCTTAGCACGTAGGAGTAACCCTTCCTGTTCTCCCATGTTCTGTTCTATGTTATCGCCAGTACTCACATTCTCCTCTACCACGATTGACTGGTCACCGCTAAACCCCGAATTGTCCACCGGATGAAACCTATTTGAGAGGTCTTGCGGCTGGGAGTCACTATTGGCTTTGGCAGTGTTGGGCACGGATGATGTAAGAACTTTCTCCAATATGGCGACTGTGGACTGACTGTTAGCTGAGGTTACCGTTACCCCAGGCGCCAGGACCCTAGAGGCGTGACCTTGGTGCGTAGCGATGACTTGATTATTGAGACTGATTCCACGTGCGATGGTGTTGTGGATGTACCGTCGGTCCTGTATGACTGACTCTGGTGTTTGGTGGGCTGCTAGGTCCTGTGCAGTGGTGATGCCGACAGGCTGGCCCATGGGAACACCCTGGCTGGGGGAGGCACGGATCACACTCGTGCCCCCAACGTGTGCCAGGGTGGATGGCATCTTAGTCACTGGACGTAGCAGCTCAGGCCTGGGGGAGAAAGTATAAGTGAAATAAGAACATAGAGCATAAGATGTGAACATAGAAATTATAAGTGAAATAAGAACATATGAGCATAAGATGTGATCAGAAATTAATGATAACCAACCATAAAAATAAAAATAACAAAATAAACATACCCTATAGATACTAAAAACCCCATAATCTTACCTAATAATATGCCTCTGTGACAATAGAGGTGCTGGGTGCCTGCTGATATCATGTGTTGTCCAGGGGCGTCCAGTGGGTGAGGTGAGAGTGGTGCCCGGCTGGGAGATTGGCAAGAACACATTCCCTGTTAAGCCCACCGTCACCGGGCTCTGGATGGCTCGAGGGGAGATGGATAAGGGGGAGAAGCAGCCAGCGGGTGTTGTTGATCTTGACGAGTTGCTTAGAGTCACTGTGAAGATAAGAGAAGGGTGAGGGGATGATTACTAATACAGATCTTATACACTAATACAGTCTCCATTACTTCAACTAAGGAGTTAACAGTCAGCATTAACCTAACCTAATCTAGCACCAACCTAACCTAGCCTAACTATGAATTTTAGATACACATAAAGATACGTATAACAAAATTTTGGTGTATATCCTTGAAGCCATTAAATAGGTACAAATATACATGTTTTTGAAGGTCTAAATAAAATGTTTTGTTTAATCTTCCTTACTCAGCATGTTAGCAGCTTCAGTCTCGTCCTGTGAGCGTGGTGCTGAGAGGGGGAAGTTAGGTGAGGTGTCCGAGTCACAAGACATCTCTTCCCAGACTCCCTCCATGCCAGGGGTGTCTTTCCTGCGGGACAACAAGACACGGCTTCATAGCATTACATTGGAATAATAAGCCCAAGCCAAGCCAAGCCATTTCCTCATAAGAAAAAACAAATATATGTTGCAATGAGGAAAGACATGAGTAGGAAGGGAGATCAACACAAAATAAATTAATGTACATAGAAAAAAATGACTGATAACTTTGTCTTATACAATACAAAACCACTCAGTACATAATGATAGTGGTGATGACAACACACAAGAGATATACTGTCTATCAAATGCTTACACAAAACATAGCTATGTAATAAAATCTTTTCTTGCATATATTCCTCAACTTACCCTGGAGTGAAGGTGATGGAGGAGCTACGTAGCCTCTTGCCGTACATGGAGAGGTGGCGTGAGCAGTAGCCTTGCCTCTGACTCTCCTTGCTGCACCCGTCCTTACCACAAAGCCGCCGCCACTGCTTACCATTGAACTTTTTCCTAATACCATTTGGCGTAGTCACAACCTCTCCTTTCTTATATTTTAACGGGGTGGCAGTTCCTGACCTGAAGCAGAGTGGAGGAATAATTAACCATCAAGTAATTGGTTAATTATAGTGATATATGGGTAATTAGGGAATGATTAACAGTGTGGATAGTGATGTTGTACCTTGGTGTGACAGGTGTTGAGCGTGGAGTGGTGGTGCCGATGCTTCCTTGTTCTATCAAGCTTGATGTTGATCCTCTGCTGTGCATTGAGGCGCGTTTAGAGTCGTTGGTGTACTTGCTGCCGAGTGCACCTGGAGTCAGTGACAAGGAGCGGTGGTTGCCACTATAATGGCCTGAAATAGAAGAATTGTCAGGGAACTGCTAATACAGGAAGGAAAGGAAGGATGCCATGACATAAATAGCATACAAAGCTTAATTAAATTATACAAACCATGTGCAACTGACAATGACTTTCTATCTTCTTAGTGCGACATCCAATGATTTTCAAATATGAATGTAATCTTCATCTTTATAATTAGATTATCAAAAATATATTTTCATTGAATTTCAAGTCTTATGAAAACTGTATTTAGTTTGCTTCACTGCCCAATGAAGTGGTCATGTTTTTCTTAGGGTGTAGATGACAGTGTATCAAAACAAGTCTTTATATTTTCCTGGAAAGTATCTCATTCATAGATATACAGTTTTGTTTTTGTTGTTTCCTTACTTGCTTAAATAACTTCAATCTTTACACTGTCATTTTTCTTTAGTGTATTTTATTTCCTCCCAATATAATGAAGGCATGACTGTTATCCACTTGATGAACTAAATTGCCGCTGTTGTTAAATTCATGTCTGAATTTCCTTTCCAAAGTCCAGCACAACATTTTGCTGCAATCGCACAACTATTGCTGCCAAAATTAGCAGATATAATTTTTCTTAACCTGAAGGCCATGGATATTTTCTACAAGTCATATTATCTCTCGTTTCTTTACACAGAATCAGTCTGTGTGATTTGGCACAAAAATAACTAGTGCGATATCTAAATAACAACAACAACATGATGGGGCTCACAACACCATAGATCCATTGAAGACAGTCACACTTCATGGCGTGTAATAACAAGAACAAGGTTGTGCGTCAATTGTTTGAAGTACAGCCATCTTAGTCCATATAAAATTGATCTGCATTTCCATCCTTCTATTTCTTGGTTACTAGAGATGAGATGATGCTGAGGATATTGCAGCCTCACATCCCTCTCACAGCCTCTCACTTACCTATACATTTACAGCTCTTGTCAGCCATCCTCAAACAGTTACATTACTACTATGGCCACTTGCAATCAAGAGAGAAAAGGATCAAAAACAAAAATGATAATTGACAAGCTATTATGTATTTAACAAATATAGCATAATAATGTTTTCAATATTGATGTGTTATTCAAATGTCAAGCAGTGATTCTAGGAGCACAAGTGTCAGGGAAAAGACATAAGCAAACGCATGGAAATACAACTGCCTTGGGGTGACAAAATAAACTCAAATAAACACACTACTACCCATCCATAATGCTTTAGGGTCCATTTTTTAAAGCCTATCCATATCACATAGAATGAATATGCTTGTGTCCTGGTGGAGGTTAAGACTATTTTGTGCTTTTCATCTTGAGACGGCAAGCCAGATTCTCCTCGGTTTCCTTTCACTTCATAATGTTTCAGTGACAGTCATACACGGCAGCGAGGGAGCGAGTGAGTCAAGTGCCGAGTGAAAAGCTCATCTTGCTCACCTCATCACCAACTTGTATCATTAAATAAGTGAAAATAATATCAATCAATCTATTAGTTTGGCTTAAAAGGAGTATTGTCATTTTAAAACATCGACTCCCATGAGTATTGATTAAGAACACAAGCATATGAAGGAACAATTCAATTTGCAAGATAATTTTTTTTTGTCTCACATAAAAAGAAGAGTCATCATTAGTCCGTTATGGAATTATATAAATAAAAAGTCATCATTATCTTCTTCCACAGCAATACTATCATGATCAACTACTACAGATACAAAACAGCATACATATGTTAGTGTATCTATGTAGGACAGCATTCATTGTACCGATTCAATCCCATTCTATATGCCCTTCTCTTATAAACATCTATCTATCTATCATATCTATCTGTGTCTGCAAATAACATGTGATTTTTTTTATAGGAATTTTCATGGCATTAGTTTGGAATTTACATAACAGAAAATCACATAATCCAGCTTAAGAATAAACTAGTCTGCGGAGAGTAATGGAATATTGTCTCGTTCACCGCCTTCTCAGGACAGCCGAGTGAGTTAACACAACACATTCCCCTTCGTGTGTTTGCCTCTCACTCGGGTGTTGGAACCGCAACTATAACTCTATACCTCTACTATAACATCAGTGTCATTAAGTATCTGTTTAATAACACAAAACAAAATAAAACACTACACTCACTCATCAATCTGAATATTCTTTAAAACTTGGCATATTGTAACACCTTTATACTGTGTACTGAAGATGTTAATTGATAAAATGTTTAGTGTCCTCCATTTAAAATATCTCAAAGCAATCATGCTCCACAAATATTTATATAACATGTACTTAGTAACAAGGTACGTTAAAAATATTTATATAGCTGTACCTATCCTTAATATAATTTGTGATGAATCTTGGTGGTAAGAATGCATGCCACAACATAGTGTTTGCAACAGCCTTGGGTGGCAAGAGCCATGCAAACCTTCCTTCCATACTTACCACTCACTATCACTGCAACTAACACAAGGATGCTTCACTTACCACCTTCAGTAGGGAACGTGATGTCCTCTCTTCTCAGGTCATCATCACTGTCATAGTCATCTATCGGCCGTCTTCGTAGATCTTCAGACCCTGAGCTGAGGCCGGCGGAGCCTGACTGCCCGCTGAGGGGTGTCATGGCAACGCTGCCCGGAGGCGTTACATGGTTAGGCGGAGTAATGGTGCCATAGGCGGTTGACACCATGGGATAGGGAGTAGTAGCACTGGGAACGAGGTGAGAGCTAGGAGTCTCCTGGAAACCAGCGGATATGTACCCAACAGGCTTGTGTGCGGAGAAGTGGTGTGAGGTGGAGGAGGAGGAGGAGGAGGAGGAGGAGAGTAGTGATGACTGTCCATGAGGCTCCAAGTCCTCCCACCAAGGTGGCTGGAGTAGCCGCAGGTGTGGTCTCTGAATCCAATGGTCATTACTGGCTCCAGATCCCTGCCCATTTGTCTCTCCACTAATGCATACCAGGTACTTGGTGGTAGGTGAACCCTGCCTCTCATACACTACTCCCTCAGCAAACATCTGCTGATCCTTGTCCAAACGCACTACTACTCGTGCTCCATCCACAAGCTGCTTTGCAGATGGAACAGCATCACTTATTACATCAAACTTTCCACTTGTAAAAACACTACTGTACAACAGATCACCAATTGACTCTGCATCAATCCTCACAACAAGATCACAAGCATTTTTAACATTTACAATCACTGCCGGGTAGTAGTGCAGCCCCCTCTTGGCCAGCACCCGGTGTCCTCGCCACTCATTGAGGTCAACGGGTGCCCTAGCCACACCCTGCTGGGATGACCACATCTCCGGGGTCCGAGGCACTTCCCCTCCTTCACGGGTCTCCCCTGAAATGTGATGCGTGGGCAGGGTGGCCTGAGCCGCCACGTCCACCACACTCTTGTAACCCATGTACTTGGAGCCCGGAGACAGGTGAACGGTGGAGCTCTGAGTCACCCCTGGCTGGGCATGGGCAGCGGGGGGCACCAGGTGGGTGAGGGACAAGGTGTGGTGGGCTGCTGTGCCGACCTGGTGCTGCATCTGCTGTGTCTGTGCTACTGACTGAGGCAAGGTCTGGTGGTGTGGTTGCTGCACGTGCTGCTGCTGTATTTGTATCTGCTGTGGGTGATGCTGTTGGTGGTGCGGCTGCTGGTGGTGGGATGATTGGAGATGAGACTGCTGGAGCTGCTGTTGTGATTGGTGATGAGGGTGTGGAGGCTGTTGTGGATGCTGGTGTGACTGTTGCTGGTGTGCCGCCTGCTGCTGCTGTTGCTGTTGATGCTGTTGATGTGATGATTGTTGCTGGTGTTGATGAGCTTGTGGATGCTGGTGTGTGTGCTGTTGCTGCTGCTGCTGCTGTTGATGTGCGTGTTGCTGTTGTTGCTGGTGTGTGTGTTGTTGCTGTTGTTGTTGCTGTTGCTGTTGCTGTTGTTGCTGCTGCTGCTGCTGTTGTTGCTGTTGTTGTTGTTGTTGTTGTTGTTGTTGTTGTTGTTGTTGTTGCTGCTGCTGCTGCTGCTGCTGCTGCTGTTGCTGCTGCTGCTGCTGTTGTTGTTGTTGCTGCTGATGCTGCTGTCTTTGCTGTTGTGCTTTCTGCCGCTGATGCTGTTGATGAAGTTGCAGCTGCTGAGAAGTGCTGAGAGGTACTTGATAATGTGGGACAGTAACAATGGCTTGCTGCTGAGGGATAGTAATGTGTGCTGAGGCTGTGGCAGTGTGGGAGATGGAAGGAGTCTGTGATACCGAGGGATGATGCTTCAGCTGACTGGAGGACTGAGGGTGGGAGGTGCGCTGAGAAGCCACACTAATATGGGCCACCGGAGGATGTGACACCACTGCAAGGCTGGTGCTGGTCATGTTAACAGGCTGGGCGGGACTTGGAGAAATAGCAGGACGATGTTTTTCCATTCCATTCTTAGTACTGGTTCCGTTTCTACCTCCTTCATTGTCGTTGTCAATGCTAGTTCGACTTCCACCGCCGGCGTTCACCCTGAGGTCCTGTGGCTTGCTTTCGGATGAGTTTGCAGCTTCCCCTGGGGTGGATGACACTTGGGTGATTATTGTGTCGGGTGCGGATATTGACGGACTTCTGGTGACACTCGCTGCGCTTACTACCGGACTTGTAACTGAGGTGCTGATGGACGGACCTCGCACTGGGGTTGATGGCAGGACCACCAGCCCGGTACTGGGGGTGGCAGTGGCTGTGACTGGGGCTACAGGTGCATTTGGTGGTCCTATCACCGGTTTGGGTCCTACATTCATGTCCTCCAGCTCAGCGGGATCAAATTTCCGCTTTTTCGGCAACTTGCACACATCATGAACTGGCTGCCTCTCCTCTTTTGACGAGGTGGAGCAGGGTCCCGAGCCTCCAGTTGTTGCAGGGGCAGACACACGCGTGGAATTGGCAGTAGCAACCCGCGGGGCACGAGTCACTGTGGCAGCCGGCATCTTGGAGTTTGAAGTATGACTCTGGCTGGTCACCACAGTAGATTCCTCCC
>JAXIVD010001441.1:67500-86017 GCA_036785275.1 Cancer borealis | reverse complement strand
GATACTTTGGTCTAACGTTTACTTAATCTTTTTCCTTTATTTTTCGTTGGAATGTCTGCTGTATTTATTTAAGCTTCCCCCTTTTTTTTTTCCCGCTCATAAGGTCCTCCACGTTCTCTTTCCCGTTTTCTATAAAGTGCACCATTTACATTTTCTTGTATCTTGTACCGTTAAGCATAAACATTTACTGCTACCCTTTGATTATTATTTATTTTTTGTAACGCAGAGGCATGTCAACAAACTACTGGAACAGAACTAGAAGATAACTATTTAATTATATACTACAGGAAATAAATCCGCATCAACATCCGTAAAGAAACATCTACAACTGCATTTAAGATTTATATATATTTATAAAGATCATGAAAGTTTGAGTCCATATCCACGTATCTTTATTTTCAAACGTCTAATACAACTTTACATGATACAATTACATATATGGAAAATTATATTGAGGTGAGGTATGGTGATAATCGTCAGCAGCAATAACAGCAATAGTAGTGATGGTAATAGTAGTAGTAATAATAGTAGTAGTAGTAGTAGTAGTAGTAGTAGTAGTAGTAGTAGTAGTAGTAGTAGTAGTAGTAGTAGTAAAAGTAGAAGTAGTAGTAGTGAAGTTTTTGTTGTGTTGTAACAATAGTTAGAGAGGGGAAGGCGTAGGGTCAACTCTGAATTTGTAAGGCAAGGACGTCGCAGCCTTCACTAATAAATAAAGAGGTAGATGAACACAAAGGAACACAAAGGAAGAACAAACATTATCAGACCTGTTAACCCTTACGAGGAGGAGGAAGAAGAGACGGGGGAGAAATAGGAAGAGAGGAAGAGGAGGAAGAGGAGGAAGAGAAAAAGGAGGAAGAGGAAAAGGAGGAAGAGAAAGAGGAGGAGGCGGAGGAGGAAAACCATAACCCTATACAGACCTGCAACAGAACGGTGAGCGGCCTTTCCATAGAAAAAGAATATACAACAGGGATTTCCAGGCCTTTGATAAGTGGAGGGAAGGCAAGGCGGCCGCTCTAGGGTCAGGGAATAGTCAAGGGGGCCGGGGGGGTGGGTGTGGAGGGTGACGGGAAAATACTGAAGGGGAAACTACAAGGGTGAGTGAGGGGAAGGAGATGAAGATAAAGGGACGGTAAAAAGGCAAGGAAAGAGCAATGAGTGATGAAGGAAAGAAAAGCAAATGAAGGGGAAGGGAAATGAATAATGAGGAAGAGAAACCTGACCAATGGGGAGGGGGAGGAAGAGGGAGGGGAGGAGAGGGGAGGGGAGGGAAGGCAGGTGGTGGATGGTGGGTGAGGTGAATGTTTGCGTGGGAGCTATGGTGTGGATGGTGGGAAGGAGGGTGGAATGGGGGTGGTAGGGGGTGGAATGGGGGTAGTGGGGGATGGAATGGGGGTGAAGCACGGAGGTGTAACCCAAGGGAGTGCTTCACCCATTACTGTAATTACAATATTGATCCTTGAAGCCAAAGCAGGGCAAGGAAGGGAGGAAGAAAGGAAGAGAGGGAGGGAGGGAGAATGCAGGAAAGGGAAAGGAATGAGTTGTGGAGAAACCTTTAGAGGAGGGAGGGAGGGAGGGAGGGAGGGAGAGGGTGCCATGTGTGGGTATGGTGGGGCTGGAAAGGGTGTGGGTGGGTGGGTGGGTGGGAAATAAAGGTGAGATTTAAGAGGTCAAAGTGGACCCTGCAGGTTAAACGGAAAAAAAAAAATGTTACCTGGATAGAACCGACAAGAAGAACCAGCAAGGAAATCAACACACACAAAAAAATAAAAGATAATAATCAAGAAAAAAAATCCTGAATAACAAATCTAGAAAAAAAAATTAATATACACACAAAAAAAAAATCACAAAAGCACCCTTCAACAATACTCCCTCAACCACCAAAAAAAAAAAAAAAATACTATAATTCTATCTAGACAACTACAACGGAAAGGAGTATAAAGGAACTCCAGATATAAAGGAGTTGTAAATGAATATAAAGGAGAGGACTTGAGGGTGCATCTGGACTTTTATCTTCAGGCTATAGACAGTAGATAAAGGAGGAGGAGGAGGAGGAGGAGGAGGAGGAGGAGGAGGAGGAGGAGGAGGAGGAGGAGGAGGAGGAGGAGAGGAAGGCACCTGACAATTAGTAGGAGAGAGAGAGAGAGAGAGAGAGAGAGAGAGAGAGAGAGAGAGAGAGAGAGAGAGAGGAGAGAGAGAGAGAGAGTAGAAGTATATGAGGAAGGTAAGGTGGGAGGAGGAGTGCTTTCGAGACCTGGCGGCGCCCCCGTTGTCGCCTTCATTCCTTAATGGGGTAATTATAACTCTCTCTCTCTCTCTCTCTCTCTCTCTCTCTCTCTCTCTCTCTCTCTCTCTCTCTCTCTCTCTCTCTCTCTCTCTCTCTCTCTCTCTCTCATTCTATCCACCTTTCTTTCTTCGAACCTTTCTCTCTTCCTTCAAAGAACCTCCGTCCTTTTCTTTCCTCCAGCGCCTTATTCACTCCTATTACCCTTTCTCCTTCCCTTCCTCCTCCTCTACCTCCTCTTCCTTCTCTCCTCCTCCTCCTCCTCCTAACCCTCTTCACACACCCTAGTGCAGCCCTCAGCCCCTCCTTCAGGAACAAAACAGAGGGAACCATTCACACATAGCTTTACTCCAAATTATGAGACAGAAATAGTCCAGCTGCTTCCATTCACGTTAACGAAGCTTGAAACCGGACGATGGAAATCTTAAGGGGAAGAGGAAAGAGAAAGGGGAAAAGGAAGGGAAGAGGGATAGGGGGGAGGGAAAGGTATTGAGGGGGCGGGATAGGGGAAGGGAGGAGTCTTACCTGAATATTCTCGTAATGAGCTGACGTAAGGAACCACCACCACGGGCCTGTTGTTGTTGTTGTTGTTGTTCCTCAATGTCAGGAGCCATCTTGAGGGCACTGCACCCCGGCACTCCCCCTCCCTCCCTCCCTCACTGCTGTTCCTTGGCCGTGCTCCTCTCCACACAAGTGAAATCACAATTAGGTTTTCCTAGTCCACTTTCTTCCACTAGTATTCCGCTTTTATCTCTCTTTCTCTCCCTCTCTCGCTCACTTGATGTTATCCAGCCACACTTCTTCCTTCATTTCTCTATTCAAAATGCTACACTTCTTTTAATATTTCACCAACACTTCACTCCTTTAGGTGAGCATACTGTTCTAACACTCCTAATCAATTAATGGTTTTTTTCTGCTTCTTTTCTACTCAGTTGTAGGTTTGTGCCATTGTTTCTGGTTCTTTTTTATTTACTAGTTCGTTTCCAAGTCTTTAGAACGCCATAGTAAGCTGTCGTCGTGGCGTGTTTTATCACTCAAGAACTCTCCAGAGACTCTTTAGTTCTTTCTTCCATCATCTGTCCATTGTTCACGCGCTGTAAGGGTAGACACATGTACAAGTTAAGAGAATGACACTTCAATAATACAGAAAAACACGCATTTATTAGGAGCCATCGTATCACCAATTATAACTCTCTCCAATATAATATAATTATTTCATTCTTCTCTGGAAAATGTTTTCAATTTAAGTCTGGAAAGCATTTTAGTGAAGTACCATGCGTCTCCATTTCACTGCAAAACTACAAGTCATAGAGTAAATATGGATAAAGATAAATTTAAAAACTTTGTCAGGGTCTATCAGATGGTGCAATAATCATTCCAAAATCTTAAATAGCTTTGAAGAACATCAGGAAAAGATTAATGTTTTTTTAAAAGAATAAACGTGACATTTTTCGAATATTTAATTTCATTGTGTGTGCGTGTGTGTGTGTGTGTGTGTGTGTGTGTGTGTGTGTGTGTGTGTGTGTGTGTGTGTGTGTGTGTGTGTGTGTGTGTGTCAAAGTGATAAGAGTTTCACTGTATGGAGCCGGCAATAGGAAAATGAAAGAGAGTATCTGAAATATTTTTTTAGGCTTAGAAGAGGAAAACCTACAGAGGGATGATGTAAGCAGACAGACAGGTATGCAAGCTTGTTAGGTGTGGGGCGGGGCGGCAGGGGGAGTGCCTGGGCAAACTAGCTCGCGGCGCACGGGCCAGCATATGAGAGGTAACAATGGCCTGTTGGGAGCAAATTTAAAATAGTCCCTCATGAAGCGGAGGCTCTGTCTGCCTTCTTTTGTTTCACGGCGGAAGTTTGTTGACTTACCGCCCTCCGACCTTAGAGCTTTCTATTATGTGTATGTGTTTTCAAGATTAATTTTGGCTCACGCGTTTTTAGGTCATATTTCCTGAACAATAAAATCACACACACACACACACACACACACACACACACACACACACACACACACACACACACACACACACACACACACACACGTACACACACACGTACACACACACGTACACACACATACTTCCTGTATGAGTGGGCGTGAGTACTCGTAACAGCCAGGCAACAAACACGTGTATACTCCAGTGTGTGTTGCGTGACTGCGTGCACCAGGTGTCCATCCTTGACGACCCTTCCGCGTCTCATTTAAATCTAACGCCTCGTGCAGTCATTGAACTGTGAACACTGCAACACAATACCCTCCATAGTCTTACATTACGGGTGCAAAGGCTACAACATTTATAAAGAAAAAATGCAAAACACACAAATAACACATACATAATACATAGCACATTAGCTTTCACCGACAGTGTTCAATAAGTGAAAATGTTATCGTTACACCTTCATTTCATTACATAAAAGGAATACTGATTAAAGTTTTTTTTATCGAAACATCGAGGCGACGTAACCTAAAGAACACTGGCACTGGAGGGGAATGTTCGGGTGTGAAGGAAAGGCGGATGTTGGAGAGGGGATGGCTGGGGCCTATCTCTCGCCTCTAGGAACACCAGTGAAGGGAGACAAGACTGGAAAGACTTCTTCCTTATCGCCAAGGAAATATCACAAAACTTGAACAAAAGATTCACAAGTTCCTCTTTTGGGCAAATATTGTGTTTTCCAGGCCCCTGACAGCCTTTTGTTGCAGTGGCTGTCAACACCTGAGGCAGAACCGCCGCTCAATACTCCATTCACTCATTCGCTCCGTATGAAGGTTTATTTTTACCCGCTACCCTCTTACACGCAGACATGAGACGTGTCCCTAAGGCTGTATTTTTATCAGGAAAGCAATGCTCCACCACCATCACCATCATTACCATCCTAAAGGAGCTGCAGGACTGTACCATCAATAGCCTCGCAGCGTAACTCGTGTGGCACTATGGCACTGTGGCACTCAGTGTGTGAAAACAGAAAGTGATGGAGTTTTCTTTGTCCTTCCACAGTACTGAAACATGCATTGATTACATCTTACACAAACCCTTAAGTATCGTAATCTGTATTAACTTCAATAACTTTCTGTACTGAAACTTGCTCTTCGCAGAGACACTACACTGTTTTGTAGAAGGTTTCTGCTTCAATGCACTATGGTTATGTAGGTAGAATTGAGATATTATTAATACCAATATTAATACCAATATTAATAACAATAACAGCAATGATATTACTAATCAAGTGAATAAAACGCGTGAACAAGGTTGCAAGACACATGGAGTAAAGGAAAAAAAAGGAAGGAAAAATTCATGTGAACTATGATGCAGAGTTTCCAAAAGGTCATCGCCTCCAGGTGTGGGTCAAGGCAAACAAGGGGATGCGGAACTGGGCGCACTTCACCTGTCAACACACGAAAGTGTTACCCTTCTATCAATGTGCTGAAAACCACCTCCATTGTTATTTGTTATACGAAATGCATGAATGAAAGAACTGAATGACGAAAATTACATCAAGTGGATGCCATATGTTTATTGATTGAAAGCGGCATTTTTTTCTTCTTCTTTGTACCAATGAATGATCATTGGATATTCGATGTCCTAATAATTACAATGAAAATAATAATTATAAAATAGACTAAACGCGTAATTATCATACACACGGGACATAGGCGAGTTAATGCAAATAAAGAAAACGCCAAACATGAGGTTATATAGCGCTAACAACGAGAGAAAATTCTTGAAGACAGACGGAATACTAACAACTATGGTGAGGAACATTTTTTGTACAACGCAAGCCTAAAACTCAAACTTAGCAACAAACACTCCTATGCCGCTAGTTCTCCTCAGATAACCAAACACAACAGTCCGCAGTGCAGTGTGTGGTAGCGAGGCAACCGCGTCTGCCCGTCTCCCAAGGACTACATTATTCACAGAGTCAACATTGGCTGGGTTTCGTGAGGATCAGCCGTCTAGCAGCGGGTCATGATCTTCACTACGACCCCCAATAACTAACCCAGGTGTGAAGACAATATCCTCCTATCTTTACGAGGCAGGATAAGACCGGTATGTTCTCGTTTTTTATATAATTAATCTTTCTTCATTGCTGATAACTTTTAAAAGCCAACTACGAGGTTCAAGAAGAAATAAAATAAAGTTTCTTCGGTACTGATATGCCAACACAAGGATTCACAAGTTATGACATTATTCAAAAGTTAAATTTAAGAAAACGCCGTACACACACGTACCAAAAACTAGAAGAAAAAAAATGAATAAAGAAGCATCTTGCCACTGTGCTAATCTCTGTATCCTCAGCCTCTTGACCCGTTTGTGAAGAGAAACTTAACACAAGGAAGTGAGCGACATCAGTAGAGTGAAGTTATTTTTTCCCCTCCTTCCCTCCTTCCTTCCTACCACTTTGGCTTTCGTGTGCAAGATCATGGATTAAAGTTACAGCAGCAAGGAGGAGCATCACACACACACACACTAATTAAACTAAAAAAATATTTGGCCATTAAACACAGATAATTGAAGGAAAAAACATCAATAAAGAACAAATATTGATAATAATGATGATGGAATAGAAGAAAATGATCAGAAAGAGAAAAGAAGAATAAATAGAAGAGCAACAAGAAAACAACTTACCTTGCAACACAGAAAGCACTCACAAGGGAACCCAAAACACTGCAAATGGAAACACACACCCAAAGGAAGGGTAATGAAAAAGAAGGAAGAGGAGGAGGAAGAGGAGGATAAGAAAAATATTAATAATGATAATGATAATAATAAATAAGAAGAAAAACAAAATGTTGAGGACTACATAGAATTACATAAAGAATAGACACCAAGAGACCCGTTTGCCTATAACTAGGGTAAATACTGAACTGTACTACTACTGATCTCTCTCTCTCTCTCTCTCTCTCTCTCTCTCTCTCTCTCTCTCTCTCTCTCTCTCTCTCTCTCTCTCTCTCTCTCTCTCTCTCTCTCTCTCTCTCTCTCTCTCAACTAGAAAGTGCATAGCTTGCTTAAACTCCTGCAATCCTACAAGGACGAATAGAAGTATAGCGCAAGTCCTTTCTAAGCCAAAAATCCCGAAGGAAAGGAAACGATTTACAGCAATAGATTTATAGTGAATACCTTCCTTTCAAACGAAATACCGAGAAGAAATAGCGGCGCAAAATGTGTTCCTCCCTTTTAAAGAAATATATCACGTTTAAAGCAACATAACTGAAAATCACACACCACTCACATAACTTTAATGGAAATGAAATCAACAATTCACCTAGGTTTATTTTTATTTTTATTGCTATTCGATGTAAGCTCACGAACTAATCGAATGAAGGTTGGATATTGATAGTCTTATCTTTTTTTAAGGGACAGTATATAAGGTAGTATTTATTTTTCTGTTCTTATTCTTCCTCTTAACTCATCGATCGGTGTTGTAGTGAAGCTTTACTCTACAAGTTATAGTGCAAGGGTGTTGAATCACTCGAAAGTCAACCAAGATACCATTACATTATAGAGTTATAGAATTGATGACCAGCTAAGTGTACGAGTATGATTCAATAGTTCTCTCCCCCCCCCCCCCCCTCTCTCTCTCTCTCTCTCTCTCTCTCTCTCTCTCTCTCTCTCTCTCTCTCTCTCTCTCTCTCTCTCTCTCTCTCTCTCTCTCTCTCTCTCTCTCTCTCTCTCTCTCTCTCCATAACTTTCGTCCAGAGCAAAGCTTCAGGTGGCGCACAAAAAGTTCTATCCCACACGCGTATGGTTTTCCCTCAGACAGACGGTGGTTTTACAGCGATTTACCTCACCTCTCTCCCTCCCTCCCTCCAAGCCTCCCCACGACCAGATCCAGACACGCAGCCCTCGAGGAAATATTACTACTACCTTGGTTGAAATTGTCCAGAGATGCATTAGGAACACACTCCAGCTTCGTGTATCATTCTGAGTCGTCCCTCGAGGTTACAAGTGGGTGTATTTTACGTACAATTCAAGAAGTGCGGAATACAGAGAACCAAGTGAATTATTTGATGCATAAATAGTGACTTAGAAACGGCCAGTCTTTAATCAGTGATGTAGAATGTGGAAAATAGCCTCAAAAGTTGAAATGTACAAGTGCAACCTGTTTGCATCAGTTACTCTGGCGTGCGTTGCCTTCTTGAATTATTATTTTTCTTTCCGTGAGAGAAAAGGAATGGGTCTCTCCAGCTTAGCGAAACACGTGCAGAAAAGTCGATTTCGGTGTCACGCACTTACACTCCCCTCCACACCAGCCTGGCACCGTGTAAGCAAGCAGGGACCTCAACCTGGGAGGACACACAAACACACACACACACACACACACACACACACACACACACACACACACACACACACACACACACACACACACACACACACACACACACACACACACTAGTACACACTGAATAATGAGCGCCAAAACAAAGTGAATAATACAGTTATACAATGATCTACAATAATAGTTTCACGCACTGAAAATTATATGTAGAACTACGTATAAAGACTTTTTCCTCGTTTATTACTTCATTTAGTCACGTCAGGGTGAAGCATTGTATATTTTTCTAAGAGCCTTATTCTACTATTTACGGTGACACGCGGACCTTACTGTCTGCACACACAACTCTCGTGGTCGGGCACGCGGGACGCCGGTGTAGCGCCCTCCCCCGCAAGCCGCACACCACCCACTGGCCACTCCGCCGCTCCGCCACCATAACCGTGCCTCCGTAACACCCGCCGCTGCCTCGCCACGCACCCACCTGTACGTCGCAACACATTCGTGCCACCACCTTCCCTCCTCTGCCCCCACCCTGCCACACTGTCCTCCGACCCTCACGCAACCACGACGCCCCAAAGTCTGATGTCTCCACGCCTTCACACAGCCACTGCCACGCCACACTTGTTGCTAATGCCCACCAGCCGCCCTCATATCACTACCACCTCGTCGCTGCCATGCCTTCAGATCGCCTCCTGCTTCCCAATGCCTCATCACACCATTCAATCCTTGTCACACCATCTCCCAATTACATCATCTGTTCATCACAACCTTTTCATTACACTATTTGCCACCCACACCCTCTCACTACTACACACCACAATCCACTCACTCGCCACTTCTCTCAATCACATCACATGTCCACCTGCTTCACACTACAAACACTGCAACCACCACACGCCTCACCCCGTTCTTCACACCACTAATAAACTTGCATCCATAACTCTACCACCAAATTACCCCACAAACGACACGTCTCTTTCACTCATCCTCTCACGTATCAACAGGTTACCAATTACCTTCCACAGCATGGCGAGGGATAAACAGTGGTGTCTACCGTTTCCTTTTACCGTTTTTGTTTACAAAAACGCACGTCTACGTCTCACAAAACAAACAGAACTACTAAGGCTTGCTGCCGGATGGAGGTGCCGTGGGCTTCGCTTGTTAGCCAATCACAAATCAAGCTACCTTCCCGATCCGATCACGTGGTTCTGGGTAACGTCTCTGATTGGCCAAGTGACCGGTGTCAGTTTTCTCTGCAAGATAAATTTTCTACATATTTTACCCAAGACTATGGAAGAAAGACAGGAAAGCCGAACCGATTTCTGTGAGCTGCTGGCCATAAAAGTGCGGCGTCAGCTCACTAGATGGCTCTACTCTAGTACTGTAATATTGACACCAGGACCAAGACCAAATCTGTTTGTTTACATTTGCAAGGAACTACAGATGGTCAGAATCCCGCAGCAAAGTATGCCAGATGTGTGATATGGGAGAGGATAAAACGGTAGAGCATGTGGTACTGGAATGTAAGAAGTTTGATCGTGACAGAATGGAAATGATGCGTGGGATTCTAACAGAAATGTGATGTGAAATGAATGAAGTGATTGAAAAAACTGGAAGGGAATGGATGGTGTTGTTGCTGGGACTGTGTGGGGAGACGAGTGAATGGATGATTGACGCGGTGAAAGAGTTTCTGGAGAAAATGTGGTGTGAGAGATATAGGAAGTAGGGTGTGTAATTAGGGTATGCATTTTTTTCTGTGTGCTTTCCATTTTTTTTTTCTTTTTTCCCTTCACAGGAGCTGCCGATACAAAGGCCTGACTTGAGGGAAACTTCAAGTCACCTGTGACATCAAGATCAAGACACGTGGACTACTAGTCTGACAATGCCTGGTAGGTCACATCCGTGTTCCCTCTGTGGAAGGCAGAAGGATGAAGACCTCAATGTTATTATTCACGTTTTCCCGAAGGATGTAGAAAGGTAAAATCTACGTGCCTGCATATATTTGTTGTATATAATGTTCTATGTAGACAAATACAATTGCAGTACACCTTTATATTATTGTTTCTATGTCCAAAATAGACTATTAATATATATATATATATATATATATATATATATATATATATATATATGTAAATATAAATATATATGTATATATATATATATATATATATATATATATATATATATATATATATATATATATATATATGTAAATATAAATATATATGTATATATATATATATATATATATATATATATATATATATATATATATATATATATATATATATATATAAATGAATTTGCGCGATAAATGTTTCGATATATTAAGTGAAAAAGGTTGAATATGAGTGCATTAATTTTATTGACGTCTATGGCCATTCATGAAGAAAAGCGTGGAAGCATATGTATGTCAGCCGATGCTATCTTATCATATCAAATCATATCGTTTTCTTAATTACCTTTTAATCACCACGAAACACATACAAGGCAGGACAGCTTACACAAAATTTATCGTTTTAATGTATCAAATAATATTCCAATAACTCTACAACTGCATTACCACCCAAATGATGAAGAAAACTTTAGACGAGGTTGAAAGTTTGGACACGAACCGTTATTTGCTCCCATTGCGTCATTCTCCCTCTTGACAGCTAAGTGGTAATCCCTGTGAGGCTCTGCTACGTCCTCCTCCACTCTATTCCTATTCGCCATGCCTTCTGTGAGTTTTTTTCTTTATTATGGGAGGCTCCTGAAGCTGAGGCTTAATTCAAGGTATTCATTCCCATATCTTATTTAACTTTCTTTCAACCTTTTTTTCACCAAGAGAACCCAAAACATTTCCATGGAAGAAGTGAGGTGAGGCTGCGAACACTGATCCCACACGAATTTCCCCAGACTTAAGGTAATGCTATGTCATCTACAGCTCCTTCCCTAGACTATGCATACAATAGCTTTTGTTGCTATGTGCATGTAATAATCACACTCTTCCCCATACTGACTCTCCTAAGCCATGAAGAGAGGGCAGTAGGAGAAGAGGTCAGGTAAGTGTGAGGTAGGAGTAGGTAAGTGTTGGTTGCGGGTGGTTAGCGAGCGAGGCGAGGCAAGTCTTCCACTAATCAATGCTACATCAATAGGTTTGTGCATTATGAATAGTTTATCGTTCCACGAGTCGCGTGTCGTGTCGTGGGTGAGGAGTGGCGCGTAATCTCATATCCCTTGACCTCAGGCAGGGAAATCAATACACAGATACATACCGAAGTAAATGTTACATACCTACAGAGTACATACATACATACAGACAGACAGACAGACAGACACTTAGAAAGAGAGATATGTTTTTAGGTAGATGGTAGACTGGCAAACAAAGGTAGAAGTAGATACGGTGTGTGTGTGTGTGTGTGTGTGTGTGTGTGTGTGTGTGTGTGTGTGTGTGTGTGTGTGTGTGTGTGTGTGTGTGTGTGTGCGTGTGTGTGTGTGTGTGTGCGAGTCATGACCCTCCATATATAGACCTACATAAAGTTTCGTTGTAAAAGTAGAGTAGATCATCAAGTACATATTCCCTGCAGTTACGTTGCATTGGTCACATCGTCTGATTCTTCCCTTCCCTTCCCTTCCCTTCCCTTCCCTTCCCTTCCCTTCCCTTCCATTCCCTTCCATTCCCTTCACAGTTTCCACTCGGCACCATCAACAGCTCCGCCCACTGCAGTATCCTCTATAGAATCTAGTTACATAAGCGCCTCACGGAAACCAAATCTTGTATCGTTGCCACTCCTAACACGGACACGCATCCCTTATACCTTCTACCCCTTCTACTTCCCATCCATCCCCGTTCCTCCCCATCCATCCCCGTTCATCCCCATCCCTCCTCGGCTCCCAGTCTACACAAATCCCCAGCACACGACCTTCTGACAAAAAAGTAAATTGTTGTCATCTTCCTTTATGTTCTTTGTTTACCTAGTGAAAAAAAGATGAAGCCCAATAGCGACACTTGTGACAGACGTGAGAGGATAATCTTGGATTTTTTTGTAATCCTTTCCCCGAACATGGACCCTGAGGGATAGCGTTGGACAGTTTTAGTAATTGTATATTAGTGTAGAGTGACATGTGTTTGTAATGGAGAAGACTATATTTCTGCGATGTCGACCTAGTTTTAAGACATGAAAGGTGCATCAAGGTGAACAGTTTGTTATAAATTGTTTCATGAGAATAAAGAAAGAATTTCCAGCTATATATACGGGAGTGAATTCTAGAAGTGTCAATATTTTTTTTATGCTTGTAGCCCTGATTGATCTCTCAACCCTCAAGTAGTTCGAGAAGTAAATTTTCAGGGATGCCGGAATAGAGGTCCTGCCAAGGATCTCTATTCCGGCAGTTGGAATAGTTTAGGAAGGTAGGATAGTTTGAGTTTGAGTTTGAGTTTGAGTAGACATCTGAATAATTTCAGTGAGTGATTGGACTTAGCCAGCACCTAAGTCAGTAATATTTATTTTGATTGTTTTCATTATTTTGCTTACGTTCTCATACTACTACAACTGAAAACCGATCCTTGCTTGAAAAAATATCTGAAGCATTCACCATTTTTATTGTGAAAGTATTTCAATATGTGAATGGGTGAGGTCACCTGGATCGTTCAAACCCAATGTTCTGAGTAATGCAAGGCTGCGTAACCTGCAATGATTTCAACCCCAAGATTATGTTACTGACGTCATCAGGGTGTCCGTCAAATCTCTGCTGCTTCAAACTGTCTCAGGACAGTGATAACAGGTGTCTCTACCCTTTTCTACGTCCTCATGACACGTGTTTTCTTGGACAAATGATCACTTAATCTTTCCTGCAAATGGGTTGAGTCAATAATGAGGACAAAAGACTGTTGTATTTCCATACTACTATTCTTCCTCTTCTTTTTCTTTTCTCTCTATAACAACCAGTAAGAAACCACAGCATAAACACATGTCATAAGTATTTGCCTCATACAATTATTTTCATATTTAATAAACTAATGACTGAAGTATATATGCTTGCATGTAGAAAAATATGGCAAATATTAATAATATCATATTTAGCTTTCATATGCAAGGAAGCTGTAAAAGTATTCATGTAAATATAGGACCAACATATGGAACCTGTGAAGTAAGCCTCGCCCTAATCCCGTGCAGACTTCTCCTCTTCACACTGTTGAAGAATGTGTCACATCCAAAGACGGCTGATCATCCGTGTTGGGCAACCCTGACCCCTACTGCCCACACCAGGCCGCCGCCCTCATACCCTGAGACTGTGTTGGCTGGACAGTCAGTGGAGGCCTCCAGAGTAACTCACACGTGCCTACACCTCACTCTCTCATTGGGGTGGTCGTGTTACAGCAGCTGTGCATAACACCTCTTACTGGGATGAAAGCCACAAGAAGCTGTTGATCGGTACTCAGTGTCAAAGATAGACCCTCTTCCTGCAGCAGCTGAGCCTCCTGGGTGCAAGGCTACGGAGCCACGCGTTGCAAACTCGTCAGGCCACTGATTACATCACAATTTCATGCATAACGCTTTAGTGAGTTTTAATTTTGTTACATACAGTTAATCATGCTGACCATACATCAAGGAGTGTGAAGTATGACCTAATACGCGCAGCAACTTACTGAAAAGTGCTGATTATCTTCAAGCTATCAATATTTTCTATTTAGAGGCTTTCTTCTTCCCTTCGCTTGACTTCACCGTTGTGCTGCTACACGTGGCCTGAACTCTTGCAACTTTTACGGCGGCTGTCCTCTATAATTCTATATGAAAGCGCTGGGTCGCAGTAGGCTTATGAAAGGAGTATAAACTTTGCCGACGATTTCTGTCCATCTTTATATATACTTTCCAGGGAAGTTTTATTATGCCTTTCTTACGAACTCCTCAGCCGACTTTGGAGATTCCATTTTTTATATGTTTTTGTCCCGTTGATAGTGACTTAAAGCTTCCTCGTATGCATGGGGAGTAAGTCAACATCAGAATTATCGTACTAGTCTTCTATGGAGCAAGTTTACTCGGTCTCTGTGGAAATCTTGGCATTCCAGTTATACGTGAGTTTCAGGCAAAAAAAAAAAAAAAGAAGTGGTACCTTTATATAAGTAATAAGCTGAGTTCCCAATGATTTCAGCCAACTGTGAAAGTAGAGAAGATTAGTGGCGGAAATGATAACGGTGTCTTGGTGGTACTTGTATCGTGAAGCAATCAAGGGGAACATTGGGGAACACTGAGGAATTTTATTGATTGGTTCATTGATTTATTGATTGATTGGTTGATTGATTGGTTTCCTCTCTTAGTGCCACAACAGCTGGGGTCATATGGCACCGAAAACAAAACAAAAACAAAAATAGAAAATAATGATAACAGAATAATGATTAAAAGTGATATTGAATATGATATAACAGATTAATTTAGTAGTGGTGTGAGAAGGGAATGGAATTGTTCTGCGTCCAGTCTTGCGTACTTCGACGCAATCTTATTTTATTTATATTTTTAGCTGAAAGTGAAAGGTTAAACAAAAAAGCTAATAATGTAAGAAAGAGACGTGGAAGCCCTTGCCGATAAGTCATCCCCAGGTATAAAATAGTTCCACGTCAATCACAGATGATGATAGGTGGTTGAAGAAAACGGTGAGTGAGCTCTGGGGGACGCTTCATGTTACAGCCACAAGGGATGGATGTAGATGTAATAGACGACTGGTGCATGATAGCCACTCTTCCAACCAGTGAATGAGGGCTTACCTTGCCTCCAGGTTGAATACTGTATCGCGCATTGAACTGGAAAAAAGCTAAATCAAAGGTGTACGTGACATCCACAAAGGTCAGAGTCGCATATTCTCCTCCTCCACGTTCATGTGGTAGTGAATATTACCAACATACTGAGTGAAGGACGAGTCTTGTGGATTTTTTTGAGACGTTATGAAAAAAAAGAAAAAAAAGTATAACATGGATTGATATGTGTGTGTGTGTGTGTGTGTGTGTGTGTGTGTGTGTGTGTGTGTGTGTGTGTGTGTGTGTGTGTGTGTGTGTGTGTGTGTGTGTGTTTGGTCAGTCATAATGAAAGCGAGAATCACCATAACTTTCAAAGCACAATAATCATATATATGTATGCAGTACGTTCGCTCGTCAATCTATATTTGCATCGTTATAGAACAATAAATCGCCTGTTATCTGTATGAGCTCCAGGTAATTCCCCGAGTCAATGCTTCCATCCCCTTTAATTGGCCCAAGCACGCCCACTCTACGGTACCTCTACCCGTCTGTCCTCTCAAGGGAATGAACAAACATACATATATACACGTAGATGATACACATGAATGCATCTTTTGACACTCCTTTAAACGAAAAATTAAGTCATTAATATAGTATACTTAAATCTGCCACTTCTCTGATTTTACTTATGTACTCTATTCTGTGAACATAGATATCATTACACGCGTTTATTTTTTATGTATTTCTCCTTTGCGGTCTCATCGAAATGTTGTATCACCGTTGTCAAAATACATGTAAAGTCGTAATGTTTTTTTTATCTCTTTTGTCACCACCACTATAACCATATACCGCCAGCTCTCACCACCTCCACTTATACAATGTCACCATCACTATCACTACAACCATTACCACCATCACAACATTGTCCCCGCACTTCTCACCCTCAACATACTCGTCCCCACCACACTCAAGGCTAACGGACACCTCACCTCATCCTCCTCCCCTTTGTATCTGAACAGAGTCACATCTTTCTTCCTCGTGGCCGCAACATTGTCACCTGCCGGGGTCCGAATGTCTTGTTTACACACACAAATTCCCGACACTCAACAAGCGACACGTTTACCTAGGACCTCTTAACCCCAGCGTGACATAGATCCTCAGAGCCATGACTTTGACATTTGATATGATAGAGTTCTCACCTAACCGAGTCTCTCTCTATATGTATAAGGTATAGGTATGTTATAGCTGTTTTATGGAATAGATTGCGTATATGTTGCATTTTCCTTATAATGTTGTTAGTGTGATTCGTGGCGGCTTTGGTGGTATTGTATGTATATATATATATTTGTTTGGAGATGTGAACTAAGTGTTTCTCCTCCAAAATCTGAGGTTGGGTGGAATTTGTTTAGGTGGTGTTTGGTCGGTTTAATATGGATAGATGGATGAAGGGAAGGAAGGGAGACAGAAGAGGATGAGAAGGAAAGAAAAGAGTAAAAAGAGGAAAAGAAGAGATTAGTGACAGAAAGAAGTGTGAGGGAATAGACGTAAGATTAAACAACATGTAATAACCTCTTCCCCAAACGCACTCTATTGTTACTCTTTGTTCAGCATGTAAAGTGACGCCTCGCCTTCACTTCACTGCTAACGTGTACGGCCATGGTGACCTACCGATGCCCCTTGCTGCTGGTGACCCTGACGGTGACCACAAGCCTGCTGGAGATCGGTTCTCGTGGGCTACAGCTCTATGATGTGGATCTTCCCTTGGAGGATGCTGCGGGCGACTCTCCTGGATCCCTTTCCCAATCAATCATGCACAGTGAAATGCAACCTGAGTCTCCCCTGGACACTATTGCCTGTGCGGACTTCAACCTTGTGATGGACGGCAGCTGTGGTGATCCTGAGGCAATAGACGTCCACCACGATCCCGAGCACAGCCAGCCAATGACACCCACCCCCGACCCTGCCCACGCCCACGCCCACGCCACTGATGGTATTGACCACTCTAAGAGGCTGCAGGTAGGTAGTGCGTGTGTCTCCTGGTAGTTGGTAGAATCTATATAACGTATTTAAGTGCACAATAGCGGTTTACGTACAGTCTTCTTAAATGTTGATGGGTGTTTGATTCTTAAGGAATTTCACTCACTCACATTCCCTTACGTGTTTGTTCACTGTGGTTTATGGCTGACACGTGAATGAGAACTAGTTATGTGAGTAAGATGTCCAGTATCATATAAAACAGACTGAAGTGTATATTACGTGGATGATGATTATTCTTTTAAGTTACCAATCAATAGAAAGCTACATAATGTTCATGTTTTATCCTGTATGGCTATTATATTGTTAGGAGCTTTGTTGATGTGTCTCTCTCCTCCTTTTATTATGCTCTTTCTCTTTCTAAGCAGAATTTCGTAGGTTTATAATATTTGAATCCCTTATTTATTCATTCATTAATTTATCTGCATACTTATTCATTTCATCAGGTTTCTCTGCACCCCTTGGCCATTATATTTATGTGAAGAAAAACAATCGCGAGAACACTTATTAACTGAGATTGGTCTGTTGTTCTCTCCGTCCTCCTTGACAGCGGGCGGCCAGCCTGTGGGACGCGGTACTGCCAGGGTTCTTGAAGCAGGACAAGTCGCGCAAGAAGAAAGTCGGCCTGTACTGGCCTGAAAGTAGTGTTTTTATTGCTGAATTCTTCTTCGTCATCCCCATCGAGGCGCCCACAGGAGTCAGTAAGTGTCCAGGGAGGATGATTAGTGTGGTGCCGAGGACAGACTTTTAATCACACCCGACCCAATAGTTATGACGCCACGTAATTTCTACTTGGAATGAACGATCGATTCTATTTCATGTTGACAAGTTATTGATGCCTCAGTGGACATGCCGTAGATGGGTTTTATTATAGATGTATTTTTCATTGCATTACATCGGGGGTATAAATAATTTGAGTGCCTGAGGTATGTTTCTTGTCTACGATGTCGATTCCTGTTAACAATTTATAATATCAAGACTGACTTAGGTGTTTTTTCTAGTCTTCCTTTTTTAAAATTAGTATCATTATTATGTATGTTAATTTATTTTTTTTCTCTATAATTATTTTTTATTAATGTTATTATTATTACTATTCAAACTATCATTATCATTATTATCAAATCTATATAACCCAAAAAATTTCACATTTATGTCAACAGCAAACTATACGGAATATAACGAAAGAAAAATAATGTTCCTTTAAAACAATATA